>JBBPFJ010000131.1:5000-204143 GCA_037975025.1 Excoecaria agallocha
TACCCCTTTGAGTTTAGACTGAAAAATTGAGTCAAAAAAAAAGGTGTACCCCCTTTGAATTTTTGGAGAAAAATTAAAGCAAACATGCAAAAAAGGTACCCCTTTGAGTTTTTGATAAAAAACAAAGGAAAAATACGAAGGGGTACGCTTTTGAGTTTTGGCTAAAAAATTGAGTCAAAATTCAGAGGGGTACCCCTTTGAGTTTTTGGTGAAAATTTGAAGGAAAAATGCATCTGAGTATCTTTTTGAGTTTTTGATTAAAAATTTAGGCAAAAATGCAAAGGGTTACCCCTTTGATTTTTTGCTAAAAATCGAGTAAAAATGAAAAGGGATATCCCATTGTGTTTTTACTGAAAAATTGAGTCAAAATATAAAGGTGTACCCTTTGAATTTTTGGTGAAAAATTGAAGTAAAATAGAATTGGGGTACCACTTTAGGGTTTTGGATGAAAAATTAAGTCAAAATGCAATAAGGTACCCATTTGAGTGTTTGGTGAAAAACTAAAGGAAAAATGCATAGGGGGTATCATTTTGAGTTTTTGGTGAAAAACTAAAGACAAAATTAAAAAGGTTACCCCTATGAGTTTTTTGGTGAAAAACCAAGGAAAAAATTCATTGGGAGCACCCTATTTAGTTTTTGGTTAAAAATAGTGGCAAAATTGCAAAGGGATATCCCTTTAAGTTTTGGAAAAATAATTGAATAAAAATGCAAAAAGGTACCTATTTGAGTGTTTAGTGAAAAACAAAAGGAAAAATTCAAAGGGGTATCATTTTGTGTTTTTGGCTAAAAATCGAGGCAAAAATGCAAAGGGATACCCCTTTGTTTTATTGGTCAAAATCTAAGGTAAAAGTTTAAACAGGCACCCCTTTGAGTTTTTAATAAAAATTGAGGCAAAAATGCAAAGGGGTACCCCTTTCACTTTTGACTGAAAAATTATGTCAAAATACAAAGGGGCACCCCTTTGAGTTTTGGATAAAAAACTAAGTCAAAATGCAATAGGGTACCTCTTTGAATTATTGGTTAAAAACTGATGCAAAAATGTGTAGAAGTACCTCTTTGAGTTTTTGGCGAAAAAAACAGAGGCAAAAATGTAAAAGGGTGCCTCTTTGAGTTTTGGCTAAAAAAGTGAGTCAAAATTCAAAAGGGTACCCCTTTGAGTTTTTGGTGAAAAATTGAAGTTCAGTTTTGGCTAAAAAGCTAACAAAAAAATGCAAAGGTGTACCCCTTTGAGTTTTGGCTAAAAATTTGAGTGAAAATGCAAAAGTGTACCCCCTTTGACTTTTTGCTAAAAAAACTCAAGAAAAAATGTAAAAAGGTACCCCTTTGAGTTTTTGGTAAAAAATAAATGCAAAAATGCAAAGGGGTACCACTTTAAGTTTTGGCTTAAAATTGAGTGAAAATGCAATAGTGTACCCCTTTGTTTTTTTGGTGAAAAATAGAAGTAAAAATGCATAGGGGTATCAGTTTGAGTTTTTGGGTTGAAAATGGAGGCAAAAATTCAAAGGGATATCACTTTGAGTTTTTGGTCAAAAACATAGGCAAAAGTTCAAAGGGATACCTCTTTAAGTTTTTTGTGAAATACAGAGACAAAAATCCAAAGGGGTACACCTTTGAGTTTTGGCTTAAAATCTAATTAAAAATGTAAAGCGATACCCCTTTGATTTTGGACTGAAAAATTGAGTTAAGGTGCAAAGGTCTACCCCCTTTGAATTTTTGGTGAGAAACTGAAGCAAAAATGAATAGAGGTACCCCTTTGAATTCAAAGGGGGTAGACCTTTGCACCTTAACTATAAGCCTACTATATGCGAATGTACCTACAGGTATGTATATTTATAATTATGTTTATGAGTGTAAAAGCATGTATTTGCCCTATGAGATAGATGATGTTTTAGCATGATTATGAATATGTGAGATGCTGAATGAGAATATGATCAAGTTTATGATATGATTATGTATATGAGTGTATGAGCATGAATAAAGTATTGCCTGCAATAGAGTTCGGATGTGGATAGATAGGCGCCTATAGGGAATTGCAGCTGCCACAGTCGACCTTTTTAGGTCCACAGTATAGTTGATCCTACTGGATCTTGTACAACTCATTTGGGTTGTTGCTTGACCCTTTTGGGTCCTTGACTAGTCCACCGTATAGTTGGCCCTGATTGGGTCCATAGTTTTGATATCTTCGGATATCTACCATTGATACTCTCGGGTATCCACCGATCCCGTTATCCACTCTTAGAACCTAAGCAGGCTAAAGTAAAGTATTAATGTTTCACAGTTATATACCGTATGAACTATGCATCTAATATATGATTTATCTTGTTCAACAGCGGTTGCATAAGCATGTATTGGTATCTATTTACATTATATACAGATCTCATCATGAATTGTATGTATTCAAGTATGCTATCTCTTACTTTTTCCTGACTTGTAAATATTATTATTATTCAATTGTTTTATATGTCCTATATTTTTTATGACCATTGTGAGTGGTTGTCTTTCATGTTTAGAATCCCCGCTAAGCTGTATAGCTTAGCATGGGTTATTTTGATCCATGTAGGTTTTTGGTAGTCAAGGCTTTTGCACAGGAACTATTTCTGCATCAGGACAGGCCAACACCAGTCTATAGAAGTGGATGTAGGAAACTTTTGATAAATCTTGTTTAGTTCCTTACATGTTTAATATGTATAAGGGTTGTAATATATGTATATGTAAGTTATATGGAAATGAAGTTTGTAATAAACTCATAGTGAGAATGCTGGTTTATGCATGCATCTAGAAGCTATAATACTCTATATAAATGTGCTGAAATGCCGAATGCTACACATGAAAGAAAAATGGCTAAAGTATGATGATATAGTATAATTATTAAGATATTGGGATTGCATATGAAGTCAATATGCTTATTCAAATTTAAATGTACAGGAAAGATGTGAGAATCCTGATTAGTATATTAGTTATATGATTATTTGGATAAAATGACGTAGATTGTATTATTTATAGTAAAGATGTGGTTTAGGGTGTTTCAGAACGCCTTAGATATATTGGTGAAAAATTGATGCAAAAGTGTAAAGGGGTACACCTTTGAGCTTTGGCTAAAAAATAAAGTCAAAATTCAAAAAGGTACCCCTTTAAGTTTTTGGTGAAAAATTCATGAAAAAATGCATGGGGGTATTCCTTTTAAGTTTTTGATGAAAAACTATTGCGAAAATGCAAAAAGGGTACCCTTTTCAGTTTTGGCTAAAAAGCTAACTCAAAATGCAAAAGGGTATCCCTTTGAGTTTTGGATGAAAAATTAAGTAAAAATGCAAAAGTGTACTCCTTTGAGTTTTTGATGAAAAACTCAAGCAAAAATGCATAGAGGTACCCCTTGGAGTTTTTGGTTAAAAAGTAGAGGCAAAAATGCTAAGGGGTACCTTTTTAAGTTTTTGCTAAAAAAAAGAGTAAGTTTTGGCTAAAAATTTGAGTCAAAATTTTTGGTCAAAAATAGAAGTAAAAATGCATAGGGGTATCCTTTTGAGTTTTCTGTTGAAAATGGAGGAAAAAGGTACTGCTTTGAGTTTTGGCTAAAAATTTGAGTCAAAATTCAAAGGGGTAGCCCTTTGTGTTTATGGTAAAAAATTGAAGTAAAAATGCATAGGGGTATCTTTTTGAGTTTTTGGTGAAAAACTTAGTCAAAAATAAAAGGGTTCCCTTTTTTGAGTTTTTGCTGAAAAATTGAGTCAAAATATCAAAGGGTGTCCCCTTGACTTTTTGATGATAAATTGAAGAAAAAATGCCTAAGAGTACCCTATTTAGTTTTTGGTTAAAAATAGAGGCAAAATTGCAAATGAGTATTCCTTTGAGTTTTGGCTAAAAATTGAATAAAAATGGAAAATTGTAACCCTTCGAGTTTTTGGTGTAAAACTGAAGGAAAAAATGTAAAAGGGTATCTTTTGGGGGTTTTTTATCGAAAACTTAGGCAATAATGCAAAGGGGTACCCCTTCGTATTTTTTTTTAATATTAGGGAAAAAATACAAAGGGGTACCCTTTCTTGTTTTCCCCTTTGTATTTTTATGAAATTCTAGGAAAAAATGTAAAAGTATAACCTTTTGAGTTTTTGGAAAAATCTGAGCCAAAATGTAAAGAGATACCCCTTTATGATTTTGGCCTAAAAATTAAGTAAAAGTGTAAAGGGGTTCCCCTTTATATATTTTGGTGAAAAACTAAGTCAAAATATAAAGGGAAACCCCTTTGTATTTTTGGTAAAAAGCTGAAATTTTTGATGAAAAACCGAGCAAAAATTTAAAGGGATACCACATAGAGTTTTTGTCCTAAAAGCTGTGTCAAAATGTAAAGGGGTACACTTTGAATTTTTGGCGAAGAACTGAGTCAAAATGCAATAGAGTACCCCGTTGTATTTTTTGTAAAAATAAGGTATAAAAATGTGAAGGTGTACACCTTCATGTTTTTACGAAATTATGGGCAAAAATGTAAAGGTGTATCCCTTTGTGTTTTTAGTGAAAATCTGAGCCAAAATACAAAGAGATATGCCTTTAAGATTTTGGCCTAAAAAGTGAGTCAAAGTGTAAAGGGGTATCCCTTTGAATTTTTCTCAAAAACTGAGTCAAAATTTAAAGGGGTTCCCCTTTATGTTTTTGGTAAAAATCTGAAAAAATACAAAGGAGTACTCTTTTGAGTTTTTGGTAACAAACTGAAGCAAAATGCAAAGGGATACCCTTGTGTATTTTTGGTGAAAATCAGAGAAAAAAATACAAAGGGGGTATCCCTTTGTGTTTTTGGTGAAAAAACTGAGTCAAAATACAAAGGGGTACCCCTTTGTGTTTTTGGTGAAAATTTGGGAAAAATGCAAAGTGGTACCCCTTTGTGTTTTTTAAGAATTTAGGAAAAAATGCAAAAGGGTATCTCTTTATGTTTTTTATGAACAAAATGAAGAAAAATGCAAAGTCTTACACCTTTGTGTTTTTGGTGAAATTTTTGGCAAAAATACAAAGGGGTACCATTTTGAGTTTTTTTATGAAAAACCGAGCTAAAATGCAAAGGGATACCCCATTAAGCTTTTGTCCTTAAATTTGAGTCAAAATCTAAAGGGGAACCCAATTATGCTTTTGGTGAAAATCTGAGTCAAAATGAAAAGGAGTACCCCTTTGCATTTTTGGTGATCTGAGCCAAAATGCAAAGAGATATGCCTTTAAGTTTTTGGCCTAAAAACTGAGTGAAAGTGTAAAGGGGTACCCCTTTGAATTTTTGAAGAAAAACTGCGTCAAAATGCAAAGAGATATGCCCCTTTGTATTTTTGGTGGAAATATGAAAACAATTCAATGGGGTAGCCCTTTGCATTTTTGGAAAAAAAAACCTGTGTCAAAATGCAAAGGGGTATCCTTTGTGAAAAAATCTAGCCAAAAATGCAAAGGATTATCGCTTTGAGTTTTTGGTGAAAAACTGTGGCAAAATGCAAAGGGGTACGTCTTTTTGTTTTTTGTGAAATTCTAGGAAAGAATGCAAAGGGTTGCCCTTTTTAGTTTTTGGTGAAAAATAGAGCTAAAATGCAAAGGGATAACTCATTGAGTTTTTGGCCTAAAAATTGAGTCAAAATGTAAAGTGGTACCCCTTTGAAATTTTTGGTGAAGAACTGAGTCAAAATGCAGAGGGGTACCTCTTTGTGTTCTTGATGGAAATCTGGGAAAAAGAAAAGGGATACCCCTTTGAATTTTTGGTTAACAACCATGTCAAAATGCAAAGGTGTATCCCTTGTGTTTTTGGTAAAATTCTGGGCAAAAATGCAATGGATTACCTATTTGAGTTTTTAACTGTGGCAAAATGCAAAGGGGTACTCCTTTGTGTTTTTGGTGAAATTCAGCATAAAAATGCAAAGGTGTACCCTTTTGAATTTTTGGTGAAAAACTGAGCTAGAATGCAAAGGGATTCCTTATTGAGTTTTTGGCCTAAAAAGTGAGTCAAAATATAAAGGGGTACTTCTCTGAATCTTTGGTGAAAAACTGAGACAAAATGTAAAGGGGTATCCCTTTGTGTTTTTGGTAAATTCTGGGCAAAAATTCAAAGGGGTACCCTTTTGAGTTTTTGGTGTAAAACTAAGTTAAAATTCAAAGGGATAACTCATTGAGTTTTTTGCCTAAAATCTGAGTCAAAATGTAAGGTGGCACCACTTTGTATTTTTTGTGAAAACCTGAGTTAAAAAGCAAATGAGTGCCCCTTTGTATTTTTAGTGAAATCATGGAAAAAATTCAAAGTGGTACCCCTTCGTGTTTTTTGTGAAATTCTTGGCAAAAATGCAATGGTGTACTCCTTTGTGTTTTTGGTAAAAATCAAAGCCAAAATGCAAAGAAAACCCCTTAATTTTTTTGCCTAAAACTGAGTTAAAATGTAAAGGGGTACCACTTTGAATTTTTGGTGAAAAATTGAGTCAAAATGCAAAGGGATTTCCCTTTGTATTTTTGGTAAAAATCAACAAAAAAAATGCAAAGGGGTACAACTTTGAGTTTTTTGTGACAAATAGAAGCAAAATGCAAAGGGGTATCCCTTTGCATTTTTGCCTCGATTTTCAACCAAAAACACAAAATGATACCCCTTTGAATTTTTCCTTCTGTTTTTCACTAAACACTCAAATAGGTACCTTTTTGCATTTTTATTCAATTATTTTTTCCAAAACTCAAAGCGATATCCCTTTGCAATTTTGCAACTTTTTTTAACCAAAAACTAAATAGGGTGCTCCCAATGAATTTTTTCCTTAGGTTTTCACCAAAAAACTCATAGGGGTAACCCTTTTAATTTTTTCCTTAGTTTTTCACCAAAAACTCAAAATGATACCCCCTATGCATTTTTCCTTCAATTTTTCACCAAAAACTCAAATGGATACCTTATTGCATTTTGACTTAGTTTTTCATCCAAAACCCTAAAGTGGTACCAAAATTCTATTTTGCTTTAATTTTTCACAAAAAATTCGAAGGGTACACCTTTATATTTTGACTCAATTTTTCAGCAAAAACACAATGGGACATCCCTTTTCATTTTTACTCGGTTTTTAGCCAAAAATCAAAGGTGTAACCCTTTGCATTTTGCCTCAATTTTTAATCAAAAAATCAAAAAGATACTCCTATGCATTTTTCCTTCAATTTTTTACCAAAAACTCAAAGGGGTACCCCTCTGAATTTTGACTCAATTTTTTAGCCAAAACTCAAAAGCGTACCCCTTAGCATTTTTTCTTCATTTTTTTTATCAAAAATTCAAAGGGGTACCTTTTATGCATTTTTGCTTCAGTTTTTCTCCAAAAATTCAAAGGGGTACACCTTTGTTTTTTGACTCAATTTTTCAGTGTAAACTCAAAGGGGTACCGCTTTGCATTTTGACTTAGTTTTTTAGCAAAACTCAAAGGGGAATCCCTTTACTTTTTTGCCTCTGTTTTTTCACCAAAATATCAAAGGGGTACCCCTACACATTTTTGCATAATTTTTTAACCAATAATTAAAATAGGTACCACTTTGCATTTTGACTTAAATTTTTAGTTGAAACTTAAAGGGGTACCGCTTTGTATTTTGACTCAGTTTTTCAGCCAAAACTGAATGGGATACCCCTTTGCATTTTTGACTCAGTTTTTCCTAAAAAACACAAAGGGGTACCCGTTTGAACTTGTGCCTCAGATTTTCACCAATAAAACAAAGAGGTAGCCCTTTGCATTTTTGCCTCAGTTTCCAACCAAAAACTTAAAATGATACCTCTTTGAATTTTCCTTCAATTTTTCACTAAAAACTCAAATTGATACCTTTTTGCATTTTTACTCCATTTTTTTCCAAAACTCAAAGGGGTATCCCTTTACAATTTTTCTCTATTTTTAACAAAAAACTAAATGGATACTCCCAATGCATTTTTACCTTAGTTTTTCACCAAAGAACTCATAGGAGTAACCCTTTGAATTTTGTCCTTAGTTTTTCACCAAATTCTCAAATGATACCCCTATGCATTTCTCCTTCAGGTTTTCAGCAAACATTCAAAGGGACACCTTTTTTTCATTTTGACTCAGTTTTTCATCCAAAACCTTAAACTGGTACCCCAATTTTATTTTGCTTCAATTTTCCACAATAAATTCAAAGCGTATACCATTACATTTTGACACAATTTTTCAGCGAAACTCAAAAGGACACCCCATTTCATTTTCAATCAGTTTTTAGCTAAACATAAAAGGGGTAACCCTTTGCATTTTTGCCTCAGTTTTTAACCAAAACTCAAAAAGATACCCCTATGCATTTTTCCCTCAATGTTTCACCAAAAACTCAAAGAGGTACCCTTTTGAATTTTGACTCAATTTTTAGCCAAAAATCAAAAGGGTACCCCTTTGCATTTTTGCCTCTATTTTTTTACCAAACACTCAAAAGGGTACCTCTATGCATTTTCGCTTTAGTTTTTCTCCATAAGTTCAAAAGGACCTTTGTATTTTAACTAAATTTTTCAATCTAAACTCAAAGGGGTACCACATTGCATGTTGACTCAGTTTTTTAACCAAAATTCAAAGAGATACCCATTTTCATTTTAAGTCAGATTTTCAGCCAAAACTCAAAAGGGTACCCCAAAGCCCAAACCCTAAACCTTAAACCAAACCCTCACCCAAGCCCCAAACCCCAAACCCAAGCCCCAAACTCTAAACCTCAAACTCCAAACCCCAAACCCCAAACATAATTTGACTCAGATTTTCCCCAAAACACAAAGGGTATCCCCTTTAACTAAATTTTTAGAACAAAAACTTAAAGGGTATCTATTGCATTTTTGCTCAAATTTTTAATAAAAACCCAAAAGCATACACCTTTGCATTTTTCCCAGAATTTCATAAAAATACAAAAAGGTACGCCTATGCATTTTTCCCTGATTTTCACCAAAAATACAAAGTGGTACTAAACTCTACACCATACACCCCCAAACCCTAAAAATAACTCAAAGGTGTACCCCTTGCATTTTTGCCCAGAATTTCACAAAAAAACAAAAGGCTACCCCTTTCAATTTTGACTAAATTTTTCACCGAAAACTCAAAGGGATATCACTTTATATTTTGACTTAGTTTCTAGGCAAAAATTTCAAAAGTATACCCCTTTGCAGTTTGGCTCGGTTTTCACCAAAAACTCAAAGGGATACCCCTTCGTATTTTTTTCCAAATTATCACTAAAATTGAAAGGGGCACCCATTTGCATTTTGCCTCAAATTTTTGCCAAAAACATAAAGTGGCAACCCTTTCCATTTTTTCCCAAATTTTCTCCAAAAATATAATAGGGTACCCCTTTGGATTTTGACTCACCTGTTCTCCAAAAACATAAAAGGCTGCCACTCTGCATTTTTTTCAGATTTTTTCCAAAAACACATAGGGTTATCCCTTTACATTTTGCTTCAGTTTTTCACCGAAAACTCAAATGGGTATTCTTTAAGATTTTTCCCATATTTTCATCAAAAACAAAAAGGGATACCCCTTTACAGTTTGACTCAGTTTTTGAGAAAAACTCAAAGGGGTACCCCTTTATACTTTGACTCAATTTTTAGGCCAAAAACTTAAAGGAGTATCTATTTTCATTTTGGGACAGATTTTCACCAAAAACACAAATGTGTATACCTTTGTATTTTTGCCCAGAATTTCATAAAAACACGAAGGGCACCCCTTTACATTTTTTCCTGATTTTCACCAAAAACACAAAGGGGTACTCCTTTGCATTTTGACTTAGATTTTCACCAAAAATACAAAGGGGTACACCTTTAAATTTTGACTCAGCTTTTCGATCAAAAACTCAATTAGGTATCCCTTCACATTTTAGCTTAATTTTTCACCAAAAACTCAATAGGTTACCCCTTTGCATTTTTGCCCATAATTTCACGAAAAATACAAAGGGGCACCCCTTTGCATATTGCCTCAGTTTTTCACCAAAAACTTAAAAAGGTAATCATTTGCATTTTTGCCCTGATTTTCACCAAAAACACAAAGGGGTACTCCTTTGCATTTTGACTCAGATTTTCACAAAAAAAAAACATAAACATATTTCTCTTTACGTTTTGACTCAGTTTTTAAGCCAAAAACTCAATGGGGTATCCCTTTGTATTTGAGCTCAGTTTTTCATGAAAAACTCAAAAGGGTATCCCTTTGTATTTTTGCCCAAAATTTCATCTAAAACATAAACAAGTAACCCTTTGCATTTTGCCTCATTTTTTCATAAAAAACACGAAGGGGTACCATTTTGCATTTTTCCTAGATTTTATCAAAAAAACACAAAGGGGTACCACTTTGCATTTTTTTCTAGATTTTCACCGAAAATATAAAGGGCTAGCACTTTGCATTTTTTTTTAGAATTCCACCAAAACACACACAAGTGTACCCATTTGCATTTTGCTTCAATAAGTCTCAAAAAACTCAAAGGGTTACTCCTTATCATTCTTTCCCAGTATTTTTTTCTAGATTTTCACCAAAAATACAAAGGGATACCCCTTTGCATTTTCACTCAGTTTTTGAGAAAAATTCATAGGGGTTCCCCTTTACACTTTGACTGAATTTTTAGGCCAAAAGCTTAAAGTGGTATCTCTTTGCATTTTGGTTCAGATTTTTACCAAAAACTCAAAGGGGTACACCTTTGTATTTTTTTCCAGAAATTCGTGAAAACACAAAAGGGTACTCATTTGCATTTCTCCCTGATTTTCACAAAAAATACAAAGGGGTACTCCTTTGCATTTTTGTCCAGAATTTTACCAAAAACATAAAAGGGTACCCCTTTGCATCTTGTCTCAATTTTTCACTAAAAATTCAAAGAGTTAATACTTTGCAATTTTTGCCAGATTTTTGCAAAAAACACAAAGGATACCCTTTTGCATTTTGTAATAGTTTTTTACAAAAAATGCAAAGGCGTACCCCATTGCATTTTATCCACATTTCCACCTAAAACACAAAGGGGTACCATTTTTCATTTTGACTCAGTTTTTCAACAAAAATTCAAAGGGGTACCCATTTACATTTTGACTCAGCTTTTTGGTCAAAAACTCAATGAGGTATACCAGTGCATTTTAGCTCAGATTTTAACCAAAAACTCAAAAGGGTAGCCCTTTGAATTTTTTTTCATGAATTTCACCAAAAACACAAAGGGGTACCCTTTTGCATTTTGCTTCAGTTTTTCACCAAAAACTCAAAGAGGTAATCATTTGCATTTTTACCCCGATTTTTGCCAAAAACAAAAGGGAGACGCCTTTGCATTTTGACAAAGTTTTTTACCAAAAATGCAAGGGGCTACCCTTTGCATTTTTTTCTAGATTTCCACAAAAAACACAAAAGGGTACCCCTTTGTATTTTAACTCAGTTTTTCACAAATAATTCAAAGGGGTACACCTTTACATTTTGACTCAGTTTTTAGGCCAAAAACATAAAGGCATATCTCGTTATATTTTGGTTCAGATTTTCACCAAAAACTTATAGGGGTACACCTTTGCATTTTTACCAAAAATTTCCCCAAAAAAATGAAATGGTACCCCTTTGCATTTTTCTCTAATTTTCACCAAAAACACAAAGGGGTACTTCTTTACATTTTGACTCAGATTTTCAAAAAAAACATAAAGGGGTTCCCCTTTACGTTTTGACTCAGTTTTTAAGCCAAAAACTCAATGGCATATCCCTTTGAATTTTAACTTAGTTTTACACCAAAAACTCAAAAGTGTACTCCTTTGAATTTTTTCCCAGAATTTACCAAAAGCACAAAGGGGTGCCCCTTTACATTTTGCCTCAGCTTTTCACCAAAAATTCAAAGATGTACCCTTTTACATTTTGACTCAGTTTTTAGGCCAAAAACTCAAAGAGGTGTACCCCTTCACATTTTTATAGTTTTTTTTTTTTACAAAAAACACAACGGGGTACTTTATTCCATTTTGAATCAGTTCTTCACCAAAAATTCAAAGTGTACCCCTTTACATTTTGACACAGCTTTTAGGCCAAAAACTCTATGTGGTATCCCTTTAAATTTTTCCTCAGTTTTTCATCAAAAATAAATGGGTACCCCTTTTGCATTTTTTCCCCGAATTTCACCAAAAACACAAAGGGATACCCCTTTGCATTTTACCACAGTTTTTCACTAAAAACTCAAAGAGGTAATCCATTACATTTTTTGCCAGATTTTTGCCAAAAACATAAGGGATACCCCTTCGCATTTTGATGCAAATTTTACCAAAAATGCAAAGGGCTACCCTTTTGCATTTTTCCACAGATTTCCATGAAAACACAAAGGGTATCTCATTGCATTTTGACTTAGTTTTTCATCAAAATTTCAAAAGAGTACCCCTTTACACTCTAACTCAGTTTTTAGGCCAAAAACTTAAACACTTATTTCTTTGCATTTTGGCTCAGATTTTCACGAAAAACTCAAAGGGATACCTCTTTGCCTTTTTTACAAGATTTCCACCAAACATAGATAGTGGTATCCCTTTGCATTTTGCTTCAATTTGTCACCAAAAACTCAAAATGATACCCGTTTTAATTTTTTCCAGATTTTTACCAAAAACACAAAAGGGCACCCCTTTGAATTTTGACTCAGTTTTCACCAAAAATTCAAAGGGTTACCACTTTACACTTAGACTCAATTTTTAGGCCAAAAACTTAATAGCCTATCTCTTCGTGTTTTGGCTCAGATTTTCACAAAAAATTCAAGGGGATACCTCTTTTCAATTTTTTTCAGATTTCCACCAAACACAGAAAGTAGTACCCTTTGGTATTTTCCTTCAGTTTGTCACCAAAAACTCAAAGAGGTATCCTTTTACCATTGTTTCAGCTTTTTACCAAAAATACAAAGGGGTTTTCCTTTACATTTTGACTTAGTTTTTCACCAAAAATATAAAGGGGTACCCCTTTACACTTTTACTTAACTTTTAGGCCAAAATCTTAAAGGGGTATCTCTTTGCATTTTGGCTCAGATTTTTTCCAAACACTCAAAAGGGTATACTTTTACATTTTTTCCTAGAATTTCATAAAAATACAAAGGGAAAAACACGAAAGGGTACCCTTTGTATTTTTTCCCTAATATTCAAAAAAAAATACGAAGGGTTACCCCTTTGCATTATTGCCTAAGTTTTCGATAAAAAAAACCCCAAAAAGATACCCTTTCGCATTTTTCCTTCAGTTTTACACCAAAAACTAGAAGGGGTACAATTTTCCATTTTTATTCAATTTTTAGCCAAAACTCAAAGGAGTACTCCTTTCCAATTTTGCCTCTATTTTTAACCAAAAACTAAATAGGGTCCTCTTAGGCATTGTTTCTAAAATTTATCATCAAAAAGTCAAAGGGACACCCTTTGATATTTTGACTCAGTGTTTCAACAAAAACTCAAAAAATGGAACCCTTTTATTTTTTACTAAGTTTTTCACCAAAAACTCAAAAAGATACCCCTATGCATTTTTACTTCAATTTTTTACCAAAAACACAAAGGGCTACCCCTTTGAATTTTGACTCAAATTTTTAGCCAAAACTCAAAGCAGTACCTTTTTACTGTTTTTCCTCCAATTTCAATAGAAAACTCAAAAGGATACCCCTATGCATTTTTACTTCTATTTTTCACCAAAATTTTGACTCAAATTTTTAGCCAAAACTCACTCTTTTTTTAGCAAAAACTTAAAAGGGTATCCCTTAGCATTTTTGCCTCTACTTTTTAACCAAAAACTCCACGGGGTACCTCTATGCATTTTTGCTTGAGTTTTTCATCAAAAACTCAAAGGAGTACAATTTTGCATTTTTACTTAATTTTTCAGCCAAAACTCAAAGGGGTACCCTTTTGCATTTTGAGTTAGCTTTTTAGCCAAAACTGAAAAGGGTACCCTTTTTTGCATTTTCGCAATAGTTTTTCACCAAAAACTTAAAAGGGATACCCCCATGCATTTTTCCATGAATTTTTCACCAAAAACTTAAAGGGGTACCCTTTTGAATTTTGACTTTATTTTTTAGCCAAAACTCAAAGGGGTACCCCTTTACACTTTTACATCAATTTTTCACCAATATTTCTAAGGCGTGCCCCGTTGCTTTTTAACTCAATTTTTTAACCAAAACTCAAAGGGATACCTCATTGCAATTTGATTCAATTTTTTTAGCCAAAACTAGAAGGGGTACCCCTTTTCCATTTTGTCTCAGTTTTCAATCAAAACAAAAAAGGACATCCTTTTGCTTTTTTGCCTCAATTTTTCCTTAAAAACTCAAAGTGGTACCCCGTTTGAACTTTTGCCTCAGATTTTCACCAATAAAACAAAGGGGTACCCATTTGCATTTTTGGCTCAGTTTTTAACCAAAACTCAAAATGATACCTTTTGGAATATCTTTCTGATTTTTTACTCAATCGTTTACCAAAACTCAAAGGGGTATCCCTTTGTAATTTTGCCTCTGTTTTTAACCAAAAACTAAATGAGGTACCCCCAATGCATTTTTGCTCCAGTTTTTTTAACAAAAAGTCAAAGGGGTATACATTCGCATTTTGACTCAATTTTTTAGCCAAAACACAAAGGGGTACCCTTTTGCATTTTAACTAAATTTTTCAACCAAAACACAAAGGGGTATACCTTTGCATTTTACCTTAATTTTTCACCAAAAAAAAAACTCATAGGGGTAACCCTTTGAATTTTGTCCTCATTTTTTCACAAAAAACTCAAAAGGATACACATATACATTTTTTCTTCAGTTTTTCACCAAAAATTCCAAGGGGTACCGCTTTGCATTTTAACTCAACTCTTTAGTCTAAACTCAAAGGCGTACCACTTTGAAGTTTGTCTTAGTTTTTTAATCAAAACTCAAAGAGGTACCATTTTTCATTTTCAATTATATTTTTAGCAAAAACTAAAAGACGTGCCCATTTGAACTTTTACCTCATTTTTTCACCAAAAATTCAAAAGGGTACACTTTTGTATTTTGACTAAATTTTTCAGCCAAAAACTCAAAGAGGTACCCCTTTGCATTTTGAGTCAATTTTTTAGATAAAACTAAAAAGGGTACCTCTTTGTATTCTTGCAACAGTTTTTCACCAAAAAGTCAAAAGGATACCCCTATGCATTTTTCCGTCAATTTTTTTACGAAAAACTCAAAGGGGTACCTTTTTGCTTTTTACTCAATTTTTTTGCCAAAACATAAAGGGGACCATTGTGCATTTTTACTCGGGTTTTCAGCCAATCTCAAAGGGGTACACCTTTTTATTTTGACTTAGCTTTTCAACAAAAACTGAAAATGCACCATTTTGCATTTTTGCCTCAATTTTTTCATAAAAACTCAAAGGAGTACCCGTTTGAACTTTTTCCTCAGATTTTCACCAATAAAACAAAGGGGTATCCCTTTTCATTTTTACCTCAGTTTTCAACACAAAATTCAAAATGATACGCTTTTGAACTTTTCCTTTAGTTTTTCACCAAAAACTCAATTGCGTACACTTTTCTAATTTAACACAATTTTTTACCAAAAGTAAAAGGGATATCCCTTTGCATTTTGACTCAATTTTTCCTTCAGTTTGTCACCTTTTGAATTTTTCCTTCAGTTTTTCACCAAAAACTAAATTAGGTACCCTTTTGCAATTTTACAAAATTTTTTACCAAAACTAAAAGGGATATCCCATTGCATTTTTGCCTCAGATTTTCACCAATAAAACAAAGGGTACCCCTTTGTATTTTTGGCTCAGTTTCCAACCGAAAACTCAAAATGATACCCATTTGAATTTTTCCTTTAGTTTTTCACCAAAAACTTAAAGGGGTACCTTTTTGCGTTTTTACGCAATTTTTTGCCAAAGAAAAAGGGATATCCTTTTGCAATTTTGCATCTCTTTTTAACCAAAAACTAAATGGGGTACACCCAATGCATTTTTGACTTCGTATTTTAACTCAATTGTTCAACCAAAACATAAAAGGAACCATTTTGCATTTTGACTCAAGTTTTCAGCAATACTCGAAGGGGTACCCCCCTCCATTTTGACTCAGTTTTTCATCCAAAACGAAAAAGGATATCCTTTTGCATTTTTGCCTCAATTTTTCCTTAAAAGCTAAAAGGGGTACCTGTTTGAACTTTTGCCTCAGATTTTCACCAATAAAACAAAGGGGTACTGTAATGCCCCTAATGATACCCTAGGAGGGGTAAATGGTCATTTCGCATAAGACAGAGATTGATTTTGTGGTTAATTAAAAGAAAATTTCAATGTAGGGACTTAATTGAAAAGATCAAATAAAAGAATTGTGGCAAAAATAGAAATAAAGAGAGATGAAAGATTAAAGTAAGAATCATAAATATTAAGAGGGATCAAAGTGAACTTTGCCAAGATTTTTATTATTAACCAATGATATTTAAGCAAATGGATGGCTATGAGATAAAGAAGTAATTCTTGGTCTTCTTTTGCTTGGGTGGCCGGCCATACTTGGCCAAAGAGACACAAAATTGTCTCTTTTGTTTTCTTTTCTCTCATCCTTTACGTTCTTCTCTTCTTCCTCATTTCATGATGCTTCTAAGAAGGAAAAGCTATAGAGAGTAAAGATAAGAATTTTACAGCAACCTAGGATGAAGAGCAAAAGAAAGGAAGGAGAAAGATAAGGAAGAGAGAGAGAGAGAAAGGTAAAGCTTGAAAGGTTAAAGCTTAAAGAGGTATGGGAACTTAACCTTGCTTGTGTGTGTGTTTATCATGTATTTGATGTAATAATAGTAGTGTTTGATGTTACAGTAAGTAAATATCATGAAAAAGTGAGGTTAGACTTGATTGAAAATCGGAATAGGAAGGGGTGTCAAAGATAAGGGAAAAACTGTTTTAAGGTTCATTGGACCAGTCTTCACTGTTTTAGTGATATCTTGAGTTATAGTGATTTGAATTGATAAATTCTAGTTGGATATGAAAATAGACACATATATCTTCATTTAATATGAAGGACACGACCCTTGAATCAATTTGTATGATAGTGAAAAATTAGCTTGGAACCGGGTCTTGACCGCTGCCCCTGTCATTGGGAGCAGTCTTCGGTTTTTTGTGCATAACTTTAGATTTATAGCTCTGATTGGGGTTATTTTTGATGTTTTAGAAACAATAAAGATATATCTACAACTTTGTAGAAGCAAGTTTTAGCTAAAAATGACGTTTTCTAGGTTAAAAATGGTATATAAGTTGAGACAGAAAATCTGTCTTTGAGCGATTTCAGGCATCACGGCTACTATGAGTTTCATAGTAACCGTGAGGCAGTCCAGAACCTAAATACACCCTATCTCACGGTTACTAAGCATTTCATAGTAACCGTGACCCCTTTAAAAAGAAAAGAACACGGTTATTACTCCTCCGGTAATGACCGTGAGGTAGTTTGGCGTAGTCCAGACCCGAAAGTGCAATTAGGTCACGATTACCATGAATTTGGTAGTAACCGTGACCCCTAAATTATATTTTGTTCCATGGTTACCATGAATTGGTAGTAACCGTGACCCTCCCTCAAAGTTCAAACATGAAAGTTAAGACCCCATGTGAAGCATAAGATTAACTATTCTTCCTTAAACATATATTTTACCTTAAATATAAAGTATATGACATTGCTCAACCATAAACATATGAAATGTATAAGTAATATAAAGATAGGTTATAGTAATTGATATATGAAAGTATTTACTTGAATATGGTTGGGTTATATTGACTATCTGCATATGTTTTTGATTGTGACATGACAGTTAAAGAATATTATCTTATTGTTTGATTTATCATTTCATATGATGAATCGTATACTATGAATCTAATGTTACATGAGCTATGTTATGCCTGCACATAGAGACTTGGTTGTGGATAGATAGGCATGCCTATAGGGTTATCGCAGCTGCTTCTGTTTGACTCTTATGAGTCTTTTGTTTGTCTCTATATGAGACTTCTGTTAGATACCTACAGATATCCTTTTGTTTAGATACCTACGGGTATCCTTCTGTTTTGATACATTTGGATATCCATTGCACCCGTTATCCACACCCACAGGAATTTACGCAGGCCATTGATGCAAATAGTGATATGCTTTTACAGTTTAAAACTGTTACTGTTCTGATTACATGATACTGTTATATTTTTTTATTAATCCTATAAGGCATTGTATTTTATTGTTGTTAAATGATTGGTGATAACTACTGTGTGTGGTTATCAATATGTTATTATTCTGTTCCCCACTAAGCTTTATAGCTTAGCACGGGTGTTTATCCGTGTAGGTACTTGAAGTCAAGGTGCTTTTTGTTGGGACAAGAGCTGCTAATGTAAAGCCAACACTAGAGATAGGAGAGAGTCTATTACATTTATAATTCATTTTCTTTTTGTATTTATTATGTTGTACTAAAGAACCTTAATGAAGAAAACATTTTAATTGATTTTATAGAATACTTATTGTAATACTTTATATTTTCTCATAGTGTGTCGAGATATGCATGTGAAAATAACAACAACAACTAATAGGACTATAAAGGAAATAAATTATCCTATTTAAAAGAACTTATAGAATGGAAAGTTTGGGTGGACTAGTGCGGTCCTTACAGGTACCCCCATTGCATTTTTGGCTCAGTTTTCAACCAAAAACTCTAAATGATAACCTTTTGAATTTTTCCTTCAGTTTTACACCAAAAATTCAAAGGGGTACCTTTTTGCAATTTTTCTCATTTTTTTTCCCAAACTCAAAGGGGTATCCCTTTGCAATTTTGCCTCTATTTTTAACCAAAAACTAAATGGGGTACCCCCAATGCATTTCTGATCCAGTTTTTTACCAAAAAGTCAAAGGGGTACACCTTCGTATTTTGACACAATTTTTTAGCCAAAACAAAAAAGGGTACCCTTTAGCATTTTAACTAAATTTTTCAGCCAAAACATAAAGGGGTACCCCTTTGCATTTTTGCCTTAGTTTTTCACAAAAAACTCATAAGGGTAGACCTTTGAATTTTGATCTCAGTTTTTCACAAAAAAAAAACTCAAAAGGATATCCATATGCATTTTTTCTTCAGTTTTTCACCAAAAACTCCAAGGGATACCCCTTTGCATTTTAACTCAAATTTTCAGCCTAAACTCAAAGGGGTACCATTTTGAATTTTGACTCAGTTTTTTAACCAAACCTCAAAGAGGTACCATTTTTAATTTTCAATCAGATTTTTAGCCAAAACTCAAAGGGGTACCTATTTTAACTTTTACCTCAATTTTTCACCAAAACTCAAAGGGGTACCCCTTTGTATTTTCACCTCCATTTTAAACCAAAAATTCAAAAAGATACCCCAATACATTTTTACTTTAGTTTTTCACCAAGAACACAAAGGGGTTCCCTTTTGCATTTTTACTCAAGTTTTAGCCAAAACTTAGAGGGGTACCTCTTTGCATTTTTACCTCTGTATTTTACCCAAAACTCAAAGAGGTACCTCTATGCATTTTTACTTGAGTTTTTCACCAAAAATGCAAAGGGATACACTTTTGCATTTTGATTCAGTTTTTTAGCCAAAACTAAAAAGGGTATCCCTTTGCATTTTTGCAACAGTTTTTCACCAAAAACACAGAAGGATACCCCTATACATTTTTTTCATCAATTTTTTACAAAAAAAAAATCAAAGGGGTAACCCTTTGAATTTTAACTTAATTTTTTGGCCAAAACTCAAAGGGTTACACCGTTTACATTTTTGCCTCTGTTTTCTCATCGAAAAATCAACGGGTACCCCTATGCATTTTTTATTCGTTTTTCACCAATAATTCAAAGGGGTACCCCTTTGTATTTTTGCCTCAGTTTTCAACCAAAAAATAAAAATATACCCATTTGAATTTTTCCTTCAGTTTTCACCAAAAACTTAAAGGGGTACCTTTTTTTAATTTTACTCTATATTTTGACAAAACTCAAAAGGGTATCCCTTTGCAATTTTGCCTCTGTTTTTAACCAAAAACTAAATGGGGTACCGCCAATGCATTTTTGCTTCAATTTTTAACCAAAAATTCAAATGGATACATCTTTGCATTTTGACTCAATTTTTTGGCAAAACACAAAGGGGTACCCTTTTTCATTTTAACTTAATTTTTTAGTCAAAACACAAAGGGGTACCCCTTAGCATTTATGCATTAGTTTTTCACAAAAAGAAAAATTCATAGCGGTAACCCTTTGAATTTTGTCCTCAGTTTTTCACCAAAAACTCAAAAGGATACTCCTATGCATTTTTCCTTCAGTTTTTCACCAAAAACATAAAAAGGTAACCCTTTGAATTTTAACTTAATTTTTTTAGCCAATACTCATAGGAGTAACCCTTTAAATTTTTGCCTCTATTTTCTCATCGAAAACTCAACAAGGTACCCTTATGCATTTTTATATTAGTTTTTCATCAAAAATTTAAAGGGGTAACCTTTTGTATTTTTGCCTTATTTTTCAACCAAAAACTCAAAATGATACCGCTTTGAATTTTTCCTTCAGTTTTCACCAAAAACTCAAAGGGGTACCTTTTTTTCAAGTTTACTCAATTTTTTGCCAAAACCCAAAAGGGTATCACATTGCAATTTTGCCTCTGTTTTTAACCAAAAACTAAATGGGGTACCCCCAATGCATTTTTGCTTCAGTTTTTCACCAAAATATCAAATAGGTAAACCTTTGCATTTTTACTTAATTTTTTCGCAAAAACACAAAGGGGTCCCCTTTTGCATTTTAACTCAATTTTTCTGCAAAAACACAAAGGCGTATCCCTATACATTTTTGCCTCAGTTTTTCACAAAAAAAAACTCATTGGGGTAATCCTTTGAATTTTGTCCTCAGTTTTTCACCAAAAACACAACAGGATACCCCTATGCATTTTTTCTTCGGTTTTTCACCAAAAACTCGAAAAGGTACCCCTTTGCATTTTCACTTAACTTTTCATCCAAAATTCCAAAATGGTACCCTAATTCTATTTTACTTCAATTTTTCAGCAAAAATTTAAAGCGCACACTTTTGTATTTTCACTCAATTTTCAGCAAAAACTCAAAGGGTACGCCATTTCATTTTTACTCAATTTTAGCCAAAAATCGAAGGGTCAAACCTTTCTATTTTTGCCTCAGTTCTTCACCAAAAACTCAAAAATATACCCCTATGCATTTTTCCTTCAATTTTTTACTTAAAACTCAAAGGGGTACCCCTTTGAATTTTGACTCAACTTTTTAGCCAAAACTCAAAAGGCTACCTCTTTGCATTTCTGTCTCTATTTTTAAAGAAAAACTGAAAGGGGCACCTCTATGTATTTTTGCTTGAGCTTTTCATCAAAAATTTAAAGGCGTACACCTTTGCATTTTGACTTAATTTTTCAGTCTAAACTCAAAGGGGTACTGCTTTGCATTTTGACTCAGTTTTTTTTTACCGAAACTCAAAGAGGTACCCCTTTTAATTTTCAGTCATATTTTCAGCCAAAATTTAAAGGGGTACCCCTTTAGATTTTTGCCTCAGTTTTCACCAAAAATGCAAAGAGGTAACCATATGCATTTTCGCATCTATTTTAAATCAAAAACTCAAAAGGATACCCCTATACTTTTTTACTTCAATTTTTCACCAAGAACACAAAGGGGTTCCCTTTTGCATTTTCACTAAATATTTAGCCAAAACTTAAAGGGGTACCCCTTTGTATTTTTACCTCTATTTTTTACTAAAAACTCAAAAGGATAACTCTATGCATTTTTGCTTGAGTTTTTCACCAAAAACTCAAAGTAGTACACTTTAGCATTTTGACTAAATTTTTCAACCAAAATTCAAAGGGGTACCCATTTGCATTTTAAGCCAGTTTTTTAGCCAAGACTAAAGAGGGTACCCCTATGCATTTTTTAAATAGTTTTTCACCAAAAACTCAAAATGATACCCCTTTGCATTTTTCCATCAATTTTTCACCAAAAACTCAAAGGGGTACCCCTTTGAATTTTAACTTAATTTTTTAGCCAAAACTCAAAGGGGTACCCCATTACATTTTTGCCTCTATGTTCTCATCAAAAATTCAAAGGAGTACACCTATGCATTTTTGCATCAGTTTTTCACCTGTAATTTAAAGGGGAACCCCTTTGCATTTTCACTCAATTTTTCAGCCAAAACTTAATAGGGTAATCCTTTGCATTTTTGCCTTAATTTTTCTTGAAAAAACTCAAAGGGGTATCCTTTCGATCTTTTGCCTCAGTTTTTCACCAATAACACAAAGAGGTACTCCTTTTCCTTTTTACCTCAATTTTCAACAAAATAACTCAAAATGATACCCTTTTGAATTTTTCCTTCAGTTTTTCACCAAAAATATAAAGGGATACCCTTTTGCAATTTTATGCAATTTTTTACCAAAACTCAAAGGCATACCGCCAATGCATTTTTGCCTTCGAATTTTTTCTCAATTGTTTGGCCAAAACACAAAGGGTACCATTTTGCATTTTGACTCATTTTTTCAGCCAAAACTCAAAGGGTTACCCCTTTGCATTTTTGCCGTAGTTACTTGCAAATAAACTCATAGGGGTAACCCTTTGAATTTTGTTCTTAGTTATTCACCAAAAACTCAAAATGATACCTCTATGCCTTTTTTCCTTCAGGTTTTCACCAAAAACTCAAAGGGGTACCCCTTTGCATTTTTACTCAGTTTTCAGCTAAAACCCCAAAGTGGTATCCCAATGCTATTTTTTCATAATTTTACACCAAAAATTCAAATGGTGCACCTATTTATTTTGACTCAATTTTTCAGCAAAAACTCAAATAGATGCCTCTTTGCATTTTGACTCAATATTTTAGCCAAAACTCAAAGGGGTAACCCTTTGCATTTTTCCCTCTGTTTTTTACCAAAAACTCAAATTGGTACCACTATGCTTTTTGCTTCAGTTTTTCACCAAAAATTAAAAGTGACACACCTTTACATTTTGACCTAATTTTTTAGTCTAAACTCAAATGGGTATTACTTTGCATTTTGACTCAATTTTTTAATCAAAACTCAAAGGGATACCCCTTTGCATTTTTACTCAGATTTTTAGCCAAAACTCAAAGGGTTACCCATTTAGATTTTTTCCTCAATATTTCACAAAAAACTCAAAGGGGTACCCCTTTGAACTTTTGCCTCATCTTTTCACCAAAAATTCAAAGGGGTACCCCTTTGCATTTTTGCCTCCATTTTCAACAAAAAACTCAAAAGGATAACCCTATGCATTTTTGCTTATGTTTTTCACCAAAAATGCAAAGGGGTACACTTTCGCATTTTCACTCAATTTTTAGCCAAAACTTAAAAGGGCACCCATTTGTATTTTTGACTTATTTTTTACCAAAAACTCAAAGGGGTACCTTTATGTATTTTTGCTTGAGTTTTTTACCAAAAACGTAAAGGGGTACACTTTAGCATTTTGACTCACTTTTTTAGCCCAAACTCAAAGGGGTACACCTTTATATTTTGACTCAATTTTTCAATCTAAACTAAAAGAAGTACGGCTTTGCAGTTTCACATAGTTTTTTAACCAAAACTCAAACGGGTACCCCTTTGCATTTTTAGTCAAATTTTCAGCAAAAACTCAAAGGGGTACCCCTTTGGATTTTTGCCTCGGTATTTCAGAAAAAAATTGAAATGGGTAACCCTTTGAAGTTTTGCCATAATTTTTTACCAATAACTCAAAGGGGTATCCATTTGCATTTTTACCTCCATTTTTAACCATAAACTCATAAGGATACCCCAATGCAATTTTACTTCAATTTTTCACAAAAAACACAAAGGGTACCCTTTTGCATATTCATTCAATTTTTAGCCAAAACTTAAAGGAGTACCCCTTTGTATTTTTGCCTCTGTTTTTTACAAAAAAAAAACTCAAATAAATACCTCTATGCATTTTTTATTGAGTTTTTCAACAAAAACTCAAAGGGGCACACTTTTGCATTTTGAGTCAATTTTTCAACCAAAACTTAAAAGGGTACCCCTTTGCATTTTGAGTCAGTTTTTTACCCAAAATTGAAAAGGGTACCCCTTTGGATTTTTGCAATATTTTTTCACCAAAAACTCAAAAGGATACGCTTATGAATTTTTTCTTTAATTTTTTACCAAAAACACAAAGAGGTACCCCTTTGCATTTTTGCCTCTATTTTTTACCAAAAACTAAAAGGGGTACCTCTATACTTTTTTGCTTCAATTTTTCACAAAAAAAATTAGAAGGGGTATACCTTTGCATTTTGACTCAATTTTTTTATCTAAACTCAAAAGCCACTGCTTTACATTTTGACTAAGTTTTTTAATCACTACTGAAAGGGGTACCTCTTTGCCTTTTCATTCATATTTTCAGCGCAAATTCAAAAGGCTATCCCTTTGGATTTTTTCCTCAGTATTTCATAAAAAAACTTAAAGGGGTATCCCAATGAAATTTTGCCTCAGTTTTTCAACAAAAACTCAAAGGGGTACCCTTTTGCATTTCTTCCTCCATTTTAAACCAAAAACTAAAAAGGATACCCCTATGTATTTTACTTTAGTTTTTCAACAAAAATACAAAGGGGTATCCTTTTGCATTTTCACTCAATTTTTAGCCAAAACCTAAAGGGGTAATACTTTGCATTTTTACCTCAGTTTTTAACCAAAAAGTCAAAGGGGGTAACCCTCTGAATTTAAACTAAAATTTTTTTCCAAAACTAAAAGGGGTAATAATTTAAATTTTTGCATCTATTTTTTACCAAAAACTCAAAGCGGTACAGCTATGCTTTTTTGCTTTTGTTTTTCAAAAAAAAATTAAAAAAGGTACAACTTTACATTTTGACACAATTTTTCAGTCTAAACTTAAAGGGGTGCTACTTTGCATTTTGATTGAGTTTTTTAATCAAAACCCAAAGGGGTACCCCTTTGGATTTTTGCCTCAATATTTCACAAAAAACTCAAAGGGGTGCCCGTTTGAACTTTTACCTCAGTTTTTCACCAAAAACTCAAAGGGGTACACCTTTGCATTTTTACTTCCATTTTCAACCAAAAACTCAAAAGGATACCGCTATGCATTTTTACATATGTTTCTCACCAAAAACAAAAAAGGATACCCTTTTACAATTTCACTCAATTTTTAGCCAAGACTTAAACGGGTACTCCTTTGCATTTTTGCCTCATTTTTTACCAAAAACTCAAATGGGTACCTCTATGTATATTTGCTTGAGTTTTTCACAAAAAATTTAGAGAGGTAAACTTTTGCATTTTGACTCATTTTATCAGCCAAAACTCAAAGGGGTACCATTTTGCATTTTGAGTCAGTTTTTTAGCCAAAACTAAAAAGGGTGAATCTTTGCATATTTGAAATAGTTTTTCACCAAAAACTCAAAAGGATATCCCTATAAATTTGTCCTTCAATTTTTCACCAAAAACTCAAAGGGGTATCCCTTTAAATTTTGACTTAATTTTATAGCAAAAACTCAAAGGGGTAATCCTTTGCTTTTTTAAATCAATTTTTCACCAAAAACTCAAAAAGATATCCTTATACATTTTTCCTACAATTTTCACCAAAAACTTAAAGGGGTACCCCTTTGAATTTTGACTCAATGTTTTAGCCAAAACTTAAAAGGAGTATCCCTTTGCATTTATGCCTCTTTTTTTTTACCAAAAAATCAAAGTTGTACCGCTATGCATTTTTGCTTTAGTTTTTCACTTAAAATTAAATGAGGTATACCTTTGTATTTTGACTCAATTTTTCAATCTAAACTCAAAGGGGTAGGGCTTTGCATTCTGACATAGTTTTTTAACCAAAACTCAAAGGGGTATCCCTTTGTATTTTTAGTTAGATTTACAACAAAAACTCAAAGGGGTACACCTTTGAATTTTGACTCAATTTTTTAGCTAAATCTCAAAAGGAATACCCCTTTGCATTTTTGCATTTTTTTTACAAAAAAAAATCAAAGGGGTACTGCTATGCATTTTTGCTTCAGTTTTTCACTTAAAATTAAAAGGGGTACACCTTTACATTTTGACTCAATTTTTCAATCTAAACTTAAAGAGGTACCACTATACATTTTGACATAGTTTTTTAACCAAAACTCAAAAGGGTACCCCTTTGAAGTTTTGTCATAGTTTTTCACCAATAACTCTAAAAGGTATCCCTTTGCATTTTTGCCTCCATTTTTAACCATAAACTCAAAAGGATGCCCCAATGCATTTTTACATCAATTTTTCACAAAAAACACAAAAGGGTACCTTTTTACATTTTTACTCAATTTTTTATCCAAAAATCAAAAGGATTACCCTTTTGCATTTTTGCCTCTTTTTTAACCAAAAAAATCAAAGGGGTACCGCTATTTATTTTTGCTTAAGTTTTTCACTTAAAATTAAAAGGGATACACATTTACATTTAGACTCACTTTTTCAATCTAAACTCAAAGAGGTATGGCTTTACATTTTGACATAGCTTTTTAACAAAGACTCAAAGGGGTACCCCATTGCATTTTCAGCAAAAAGTCAAAAGGGTACCCTATTAGATTTTTGCCTCGGTATTCATAAAAAACTCAAATGGGTACCCCTTTAAAGTTTTGCCATAGTCTTTCACCAATAACTCAAAGGGATACCCCTTTGCATTTTTGCCTCCATTTTTAACCATAAACTCAAAAGGATACCCCAATGCATTTTTACTTCAATTTTTCACCAAAAACATAAAAGGGTACCCTTTTGCATTTTCACTCAATTTTTTAGCCAAAACTGAAAAGAATACCCCTGTGGATTTTTGAGATATTTTTTCACCAAAAACTCAAAAGGATACCCCTATGCATTTTTCCTTCAATTTTCACCAAAAACTTGAAGGGGTACCCCTTTAAATTTTGACTCAATTTTTTAGCCAAAACTCAAAATGAGTACCCCTTTGCATTTATGCCTCTCTTTTTTACCAATAAATCAAAGGTGTACCGCTATGCATTTTTGATTCAGTTTTTCACTTAAAATCAAAAGGGGTTCACCTTTGCATTTTGACTTAATTTTTCAATCTAAACTCAAAGAGGTAGGGCTTTGCATTCTGAGATAGTTTTTTAACCAAAACTCAAAGAGGTATCCCTTTGCATTTTCAGTCAGATTTACAACAAAAACTCAAAGCGGTACCCCTTTGAATTTTTGCCTCAGTATTTCATAAAAAAAAACTCAAATGGATACCCCTTTGAAGTTTTACCACTGTTTTTCACCAATAACTCAAAGGGGTGCACCTTTGCTTTTTTGCCTCTATTTTTAACCATAAACTCAAAAGGATACCCCTACGCATTTTTACTTCAAATTTTCAAAAAAAAAACACAAAGTGACACCCTTTTGCATTTTCACTCAATTTTTAGCCAAAAGTTGAAGGAGTACACCCTTGTATTTTTGTCACTGTATTTTACAAAAAAACTCAAAGAAGTATCTCTATGCATTTTTTATCGAGTTTTTCATCAAAAATTCAAAGGGGTATGCCTTTGCATTTTGAGTTAGTTTTTTAGCCAAAACTGAAAAGGGTACCCCTTAGGATTTTTGAAATATTTTTTTATCAAAAACTCAAAAGGATACCCCTATGCATTTTTCATTCAATTTTTCACCAAAAACTCAAAGAGGTAACCCTTTGCATTTTTACCTCTATTTTTTACCAATAACTCAAAGGGGTACCTCTATTTTTTTTCTTCTGTTTTTCACCAAAAATTAAAAGGGGTACATCTTTCCATTTTGACTTAATTTTTCAGTCTAAACTCAAAACTTTAAAGGGGTACCCCTTTGCATTTTCAGTCAGATTTTTAGCCAAAACTCAAAGGAGTATCCCTTTGGATTTTTGCCTAAGTATTTCAGAAAAAAACAAAAAGGGGCACCCCTGTGAAGTTTTGCCACAGTTTTTCACCAAAAGATTAAAGGGGTATCCCTTTAAATTTTAACTTATTTTTTAGCAAAAACCCAAAGGGGTAACCCTTTGCATTTTTGAATCAGTTTTTCACCAAAAACTCAAAAAGATATCCCTACGCATTTTTCCTTCAATTTTCACCAAAAACTCAAGGGGATACCCCCTTGAATTTTAACTCAATTTTTAGCCAAAACTTAAAAGGGCTACCCTTTGCATTTTTGCCTCATTTTTTTACAAAAAATCGAAGGGGTACCTCTATTCATTTTTGTTTCAGTTTTTCACTTACAATTAAAAGGGGGTACACCTTTGCATTTTGACTTAATTTTTCAGTCTAAACTCAAAGTGGTACGGCTTTGCATTTTGACATAGTTTTTTAACCAATACTCAAAGGGGGTACTCCATTGTATTTTCAGTCAGATTTTCAGTAAAATTTTAAAAGGGTATCCCGTTTGATTTTGGGCTCAGTATTTCACAAAAAACTCAAATAGGTAGCCCTTTAATGTTTTGCCACAGTTATTCACAAATAATTAAAAGGGATACCCCATTGCATTTTTGCCTCCATTTTTAACCATAAACTCAAAATGATACCCATGTACATTTTTAATTCAATTTTTCACCAAAAATTCAAAAGGGTACCCTTTTGTATTTTCACTCAATTTTTAGCCAAAACTTAAAGGAGTACCCTTTTGCATTGTTGCCTCTATTTTTTACAAAAAAAAAATCAAAGAAGTACACTTTTGCATTTTGACTCAATTTTTTTGCCAAAATTCAAAGGGATACCCCTTTGCATTTTGAGTCAGCTTTTTAGACAAAACTGAAAAGGGGGGTCCTTTGTATATTTGAGATAGTTTTTCACCAAAAAATCAACTGGATATACCTATATATTTTTCATTCAATTTTTCACCAAAATCTCAAATAGGTACCCCTTTAAATTTGGACTTAATTTTTTAGCAAAAACTAAAAGGGCTAACCCTTTGCTTTTTTAAATCAATTTTTAACCAAAACTCAAAAACATATCCCTATGCATTTTTCCTTCAATTTTCAACAAAAACTTAAATGGGTACCCCTTTGAATTTTGACTCAATGTTTTAGTTAAAACTCAAAAGGAATACCCCTTTTCATTTTTGCATTTTTTCACCAAAAAATCAAAGGGGTACCGCTATGCATTTTTGCTTCAATTTTTCACTTAAAATTAAAAGGGGTACACCTTTGCATTTTGACTCAATTTTTCAATCTAAACTCAAAGGGGTATGGCTTTACATTTTGACATAGTTTTTTAACCAAAACTCAACCCTTTGAAGTTTTGTCATAGTTTTTTACCGATAACTCTAAAGGGTACCCCTTTGCATTTTTGCCTCCATTTTTAACCATAAACTTAAAAGGATGCCCCAATGCATTTTTCTTCAATTTTTCACAAAAAAAAAAACAAAAGGGTACCTTTTTGCATTTTTACTCAATTTTGTTATCCAAAACGATTACCCTTTTGCATTTTTACCTCTTTTTTTACCAAAAAAATCAAAGGGATACCGCTATTTATTTTTGCTTAAGTTTTTCATTTAAAATTGAAAGGGATACACCTTTGCATTTAGACTCAATTTTTCAATCTAAACTCAAAGAGGTACAGCTTTGCATTTTGACATAGTTTTTTAACCAAAACTCAAAGGGGTACCCTTTTGCACTTTCAGTCAAATTTTCAGCAAAAACTCAAAAGGGTACCCCATTAGATTTTTGCCTCGGTATTTCATAAAAAACTCAAATGGGCACCCCTTTGAAGTTTTGCCAAATTTGCCAAAGTTTTTCACCAATAACTCAAAGGGATACCCTATTGTTTTTTTGCCTCCATTTTTAACCTTAAACTCAAAAGGATACCCCAATGCATTTTTACTTCAATTTTTCACCAAAAACATAAAAGGGTACCATTTTGCATTTTCACTCAATTTTAACCCAAAATTTAAAGGAGTATCCCTTTGTATTTTACAAAACAAAACTCAAAGAAATACCTCTATGCATTTTTGATTGAGTTTTTCATCAAAAACACAAAGGGGTACACTTTTGCATTTTGACTCAATTTTTCAACCAAAGCTTAAAGGGTTACCCCTTTACATTTTGAGATAGTGTTTTAGCCAAAACTAAATTGGATACCTCGGTGGATTTTTGCGATATTTTTTCACCAAAAACTCAAAAGGATACCCCTATGCATTTTTCCTTCAATATTTAACCAAAAACTCAAAGAGGAACACCTTTGCATTTTTGCCTCTATTTTTTACCAATGAATAAAAGGGGTATCTCTATGCTTTTTTGCTTCAGTTTTTCACCAAAAATTAAAAAGGATACACCTTTGCATTTTTACTCAAATTTTAGTCTAAACTCAAAGGGTACGGCTTTGCATTTTGTCTAATTTTTTTAATCAATACTCAAAGGGGTACTGCTTTGCATTTTCATTCAGATTTTTAGCCCAAACTCAAAAGGGTACCCCCTATCGATTTTTTCCTCAGTATTCCATAAAAAAACTAAAAGGGGCACCCCTTTTGAACTTTTGCCTCGATTTTTCACCAAAAAATCAAAGGGATACCCCTTTGCATTTCTTTCTCCATTTTAAACATAAAACTAAAAAGGATACCCTTATGTATTTTACTTCAGTTTTTCAACAAAATTACAAATGGGTACCCTTTTGCATTTTCACTCAATTTTTAGCCAAAACCTAAAGGGGTAACACTTTGCATTTTTATCTCAGTTTTTCAGCAAAAACTCAAAGGGGGTAACCCTCTAAAATTTGACTAAATTTTTTAGCCAAAACTAAAAGGGATAATCCTTTACATTTTTGTATCTATTTTTTACCAAAAACTCAAAGCGATACCTTTATGCTTTTTTGCTTCAGTTTTTCCCCAAAAATTAAAAAAGGTACACCTCTACATTTTAACTTAATTTTTCATTCTAAACTCAAAGGGGTACTACTTTACAGTTTGACTGAGTTTTTTAATCAAAACCCAAAGGCGTACCCCTCTAGATTTTTGCCTCAATATTTCACAAAAATATCAAAAGGGTGTAACTTAGAATTTTTGCCTTAGTTTTTTACCAAAAAATTAAAGTGGTATACCTTTGCAGTTTTGCCTCTGATTTCAACCAAAAACTCAAAAGGATACTCCTATGCATTTTTACTTGTGTTTTTCACCAAAAACACAAAAGGATGCCCTTTTACATTTTCACTCAATTTTTAACCAAGACTTAAATGCGCACCCTTTTGCATTTTTGCCTCATTTTTTACCAAAAACTCAAAGGGGTACCTCTAAGTATTTTTGCTTGAGTTTTTCACCAAAAGTTCAAAGAGGTAATCTTTAGCATTTTGACTCATTTTATCAGCCAAAACTCAAGGGGGTACAATTTTGCATTTTGAGTCAGTTTTTTAGCCAAAACTAAAAAGGGCGCCCCTTTGCATATTTGAGACAGTTTTTCATAAAAATTCAACAGGATATCCCTGTATATTTTTCCTTCAATTTTTTTCCAAAAACTCAAAAGGGTACCCCTTTAAATTTTGACTTAATTTTTTAGCTAAAACTCAAAGGGTTAACTACTTTGCATTTTTGAATCAGTTTTTTACCAAAAACTCAAAAAGATATCCCGATGCATTTTCCTTTAATTTTCACCAAAAACTCAAAGGGGTAACCTTTTGAATTTTGACTTTATCTTTAGAAAAAAAAAACACAAAAAAGGTGCCCCTTTAATGTTTTGCCACATTTTTTCACCAATAACTAAAAGGGATACCCCATTGCATTTTGCCTCCATTTTTAACCATAAATTCAAAAGGATACCCCTGTGCATTTTTACTTCAATTTTTCACTAAAAACACAAAGAGGTACCCTTTTGCATTTTCACTCAATTTTTAGCCAAAACTTAAAGCAACCCTTTTGCGTTGTTGCCTCTATTTTTTACAAAAAAAAAACTCAAAGAATTAAACTTTTACATTTTGACAATATTTTTCATCCAAAACTCAAAGGGGTACCTCTTTGCATTTTGAGTCAATTTTTTTGCTAGACTGAAAAGGGTGCCCCTTTGAATATTTGAGACTGTTTTTCACCAAAAACTCAAAAGGATATCCCTATATATTTTTCCTTCAATTTTTCACCAAAAACTCAAAGGAATATCCCTTTAAATTTTGACTTATTTTTTTAGCAAAAACTCAAAGGGGTAACCCTTTCCTTTTTTAACTAAATTTTTCACCAAAAACTCAAAAAAATATCCCTATGCATTTTTCCTTCAATTTTCACCAAAAACTTAAAGGGGTACCCCTTTGAATTTTGATTCAAGTTTTTAGCCAAAACTCAAAAGGAATACCCCTTTGCATTTATGCCTCTTTTTTTACCAAAAAATCAAAGGTGTACCGCTATGCATTTTTGCTTCAGTTTTTCTCTTAAAATTAAAAGGGGTACACCTATGCATTTTGACTTAATTTTTCAATCTAAACTCAAAGGGGTAGGGCTTTGCATTCTGACATAGTTTTTTAACCAAAATTCAACGGGATATCCCTTTGCATTTTCAGTCAGATTTACAACAAAAACTCAAAGGGGTACCCCTTTGAATTTTTGCCTCAGTATTTCACAAAAAAACTGAAATGGGTACCCCTTTGAAGTTTTACCATAGTTTTTCACCAATAACTTAAAGGGGTGCACCTTTGCTTTTTTGCCTCTATTTTTAACCATAAACTCAAAATGATACCCCTACGCATTTTTACTTCAAATTTTCAATAAAAAAACACAAAGCGACACCCTTTTGCATTTTCACTCAATTTTTAGTCAAAAGTTGAAGGAGTACACCCTTGTATCTTTGTCACTGTATTTTACAAAAAAGAAAAATCAAAGAAGTATCTCTATGTATTTTTTATCGAGTTTTTCATCAAAAACTCAAAGGCGTACCCTTTTGTATTTTGAGTCGGTTTTTTTCGCCAAAACTGAAAAAGGGTACCCCTTTGGATTTTTGCAATATTTTTTTAACAAAACCTCAAAAGGATACACCTGTGCATTTTTACTCCAATTTTTCACCAAAAACACAAAGGGGTACCCTTTTGTATTTTCACTCAATTTTTAGCCGAAACTTAAAGGAGTGCCCTTTTGCATTGTTGCCTCTGTTTTGTAGAAAAAAACCCAAAGAAGTACACTTTTGCATTTTGACAATATTTTTCATCCAAAACTCAAAGGGGTACCCCTTTGTATTTTGAGTCAATTTTTTAGCCAAAACTGAAAAGGGTGCCCATTTGAATATTTGAGACTGTTTTTCACCAAAACCTCAAAAGGATATCCCTATATATTTTTCCTTTAATTTTTCACCGAAAACTCAAAGGGGTAACCCTTTAAATTTTGACTTAATTTTTTAGGAAACACTCAAAGGGGTAACCCTTTGCTTTTTTAAATCAATTTTTCACCAAACACTCAAAAAGATATCCCTACGCATTTTTCCTTCAATTTTCACCAAAAAATTAACGGGGTACAACTTTGAATTTTGACTCAATTTTTTAGCCAAAACTCAAAACGAGTACCCCTTTGCATTTATACCTCTTTTTTCACCAAAAAATCAAAGGTGTACAGCTATGCATTTTTGCTTCAGTTTTTCACTTAAAATTAAAAGGGGTACACCTTTGCATTTTGACTTAATTTTTCAATCTAAACTCAAAGGGGTAGGGCTTTGCATTCTGAGATAGTTTTTTAACCAAAACTTATAGGGGTATCCCTTTGTATTTTCAGTCAGATTTATAACAAAAACTCAAAGGGGTACCCCTTTGAATTTTTGCCTCAGTATTTCATAAAAAAAACCTCAAATGGGTACCCCTTTGAAGTTTTACCACAGTTTTTCACCAATAACTCAAAGGGGTGTACATTTGCTTTTTTACCTCTATTTTTAGCCATAAACTCAAAAGGATACCCCTATGCATTTTTACTTCAAATTTTCAAAAAAAAACCACAAAGGGGCACCCTTTTGCATTTTCACTCAATTTTTAGCCAAAATTTGAAGGAGTACTCCCCTGTATTTTTGTCACTGTATTTTACAAAAAAAAACTTAAAGAAGTATCTCTATGCGTTTTTTATCATGTTTTTCATCAAGAACTCAAAGGGGTACCCCTTTGCATTTTGAGTCAGTTTTTTAGCCAAAACTGAAATGGGTAACCCTTTGGATTTTTGCAATATTTTTTTACCAAAAATACAAAAGGATACCCCTATGCATTTTTCATTTAATTTTTCACCAAAAACTCAAAGAGGTAACCCTTTGCATTTTTTCCTTTGTTTTTTATCAAAAAGTCAAGGGGTACCACTATTTTTTTCTTCAGTTTTTCACCAAAAATTAAAAATAATACATCTTTGCATTTTGACTTAATTTTTCAGTCTAAACTCAAAACTTTAAAGGGCTACCCCTTTTCATTTTCAGTCAGATTTTTATCCAAAACTCAAAGGAGTACCCCTTTTGATTTTTGCCTTAGTATTTCAGAAAAAAAAGGGCACCCCTATGAAGTTTTGCCACAGTTTTTCACCAAAAATTTCAAGGGGTATCCCTTTAAATTTTGACTTAGTTTTTTAGCAAAAACCCAAAAGGGTAACCCTTTGAATTTTTTAATCATTTTTCACCAAAAACTCAAAAAGATATCCCTTTGCATTTTTCCTTCAATTTTCACCAAAAACTCAAGGGGATACCCGCTTCAATTTTGACTCAATTTTTAGCTAAAACTCAAAAGGGCTACCCTTTGCATTTTTGCCTCTTTTTTACAAAAAATCAAAGGGGTACATCAATGCATTTTTGTTTCAGTTTTTCACTTAAAATTAAAAGGGGTACACCTTTGCATTTTGACTTAATTTTTCAGTCTAAACTCAAAGGGGTACGGCTTTGCATTTTGACATAGTTTTTTAACCAAAACTCAAAGGGAATACTCCATTACATTTTCAGTCAGATTGTCAGTAAAATTTCAAAAGGGTATCCCTTTGGATTTTAGGCTCAGTATTTCACAAAAAACTCAAATGGGTAGCCCTTTGATGTTTTGCCACAGTTTTTCACCAATAACTAAAAGGGATACCCCGTTGCATTTTTGCCTCCATTTTTAACCTTTAACTCAAAAGGATACCCCTGTATATTTTTACTTCAATTTTTCACCAAAAATTCAAAAAGGTACCCTTTTGCATTTTCACTCAATTTTTAGCCAAAACTTAAAGGAGTACCCTTTTGTATTGTTGCCTCTGTTTTTTACAAAAAAAAAAAGAAACTCAAAGAAGTGTACTTTTGCATTTTGAATCGATTTTTTTTCCAAAATTCAAAGGGATACCCCTTTCCATTTTGAGTCAGTTTTTTAGCCAAAACAGAAAAGGGTGCCCCTTTGTATATTTGAGACAGTTTTTCACCAAAAACTCAATCGAATATCTCTATATATTTTTCATTCAATTTTTCACCAAAAACTCAAATAGGTACCACTTTAAATTTTGACTTAATTTTTTAGCAAAAACTTAAAGGGGTAACCCTTTGCTTTTTAAAATCAATTTTTCACCAAAAACTCAAAAACATATCCCTATGCATTTTTCCTTCAATTTTCACCAAGAACTTAAAAAGGCACCCCTTTGAATTTTGACTCAATATTTTAGCTAAAACTCAAAAGGAATAACCCTTTGCATTTTTGCATTTTTTTTACCAAAAAATCAAAGGGGTACCGCTATGCATTTTTGCTTCAGTTTTTCACTTAAAATTAAAAGGGGTACACCTTTGCAATTTGACTCAATTTTTCAATCTAAACTCAAAGGGGTACGTCTTCGCATTTTGACATAGTTTTTTAACCAAAACTCAAAGGGGTACCCCTTTGAAGTTTTGCAATAGTTTTTCACCAATAACTCTAAGGGGTACCCCTTTGCATTTTTGCCTCCATTTTTAACCATAAACTCAAAAGGATGCCCCAATGCATTTTTACTTCAATTTTTCACAAAAAAACACAAAAGGGTACCTTTTTGTATTTTCACTCAATTTTTTATCCAAAACTCAAAAGGATTACCCTTTTGCATTTTTGCCTCTTTTTTTACCAAAAAAATCAAAGGGGTACCGCTATATATTTTATCTTAAGTTTTTCATTTAAAATTAAAAGGGATACACCTTTACATTTAGACTCTATTTTTCAATCGAAACTCAAAGAGGTACGGCTTTGCATTTTGACATAGTTTTTTAACCAAAACTCAAAGGGATACCCCTTTGCATTTTCAGTCAAATTTTCAGCAAAAACTCAAAGTGGTACCCCATTAGATTTTTGCCTCTGTATTTCATAAAAAAACTCAAATGGGTACCCCTTTGAAGTTTTGCCATAGTTTTTCACCAATAACTCAAAGGGGTAACCCTTTGCATTTTTGCCTCCATTTTTAACCATAAACTCAAAAGAATACCCCAATGCATTTTTACTTAAATTTTTCACCAAAAACATAAAAGGGTATCCTTTTGTATTTTCACTTAATTTTTAGACAAAATTTAAAAGAGTATCCCTTTGTATTTTTGCCTCTGTTTTTTACAAAAAAAAAACTCATAAAGTGCCTCTATGCATTTTTGATTGAGTTTTTCATCAAAAACTCAAAGGGGTAGACTTTTGCATTTTGACTCAATTTTTAAACCAAAGCTTAAAGGGTTATCCCTTTGCATTTTGAGATAGTTTTTTAGCCAAAACTGAAAAGGATACCCGTGTGGATTTTTGCGATATTTTTTCACCAAAAACTCAAAAAGATACCCTTATGCATTTTTCCTTCAATTTTTACAAAAAACTAAAAGAGGTAGCCTTTTGCATTTTTACCTCTATTTTTTACCAATGACTAAAAGGGGTATCTCTATGCTTTTTTGCTTCAGGTTTTCACCAAAAAATTAAAAAGGATACACCATTGCATTTTTACTCAAATTTTTGTCTAAACTCAAAGGGTACTGCTTTGCATTTTGACTAATTTTTTTAATCAATTCTCAAAGGGGTACCCCTTTGCATTTTCATTCAGATTTTCAGCCCAAACTCAAAAGGGTACCCCTATCAATTTTTTCCTCAGTATTTCATAAAAAAACTCAAAGTGGTACCCCTTTGAACTTTTGCCTCGATTTTTCACCAAAAACTCAAAGGGGTACCCTTTTGCATTTCTTCTTCCATTTTAACCCAAAAACTAAAAAGGATACCCCTATGTATTTTACTTCTGTTTTTCACCAAAAATACAAATGGGTACCCGTTTGCATTTTCACTCAATTGTTAGCCAAAACCTAAAAGGGTAACACTTTTCATTTTTATCTCAGTTTTTCAGGAAAAACTCAAAGGAGGTAACCCTCTGAAATTTGACTAAATTTTTTAGCAAAAACTAAAAAGGGTCACCTTTTACATTTTTGTATCTGTTTTTTACCAAAAACTCAAAGCGGTACCTCTACGCTTTTTTGCTTCAGTTTTTCCTTAAAAATTAAAAAAGGTACACCTTTACATTTTGACTTAATTTTTTAGTCTAAACTCAAAGGGGTGCTACTTTGCAGTTTGACTAAGTTTTTTAATCATAACCCAAAGGAGTACCCCTCTGGATTTTTGCCTCAATATTTCACAAAAAAACTCAAAGGGGTGCCCCTTTGAACTTTTGCATTAGTTTTTCACCAAAAACTCAAAGGGGTACACCTTTGCATTTTTTCCTCTTTTTTCAACCAAAAACTCAAAAGGATACCCCTATGCATTTTTACTTGTGTTTTTCACCAAAAATACAAAAGGAAGCCCTTTCACAATTTCACTCAATTTTTAGCCAAGATTTAAATGCGTACCCCTTTACATTTTTGCCTCATTTTTAACAATAAACTCAAAGGGGTACCTCTATGTATTTTTGCTTGAGTTTTTTACCAAAAATTCAGAGAGGTACAATTTTGCATTTTTAGTCAATTTTTTAGCCAAAACTAAAAAAGGGTGTCCCTTTGCATATTTGAGACAGTTTTTCACAAAAAAATTCAACAGGATATCCTTATATATTTTTCCTTCAATTTTTCACCAAAAACTCAAAGGGATGCCCCTTTAAATTTTGACTTAATTTTTTAGAAAAAAATTCAAAGGGGTAACCCCTTTGCATTTTTGAATTAGTTTTTCAGCAAAAACTCAAAAAGATATCCCGATCCATTTTCCTTCAATTTTCACCAAAAACTCAAAGGAGTAACCTTTTGAATTTTGACTTAATTTTTTAGTAAAAACACAAAAGAGGTACCCCTTTAATGTTTTGCCACATTTTTCACCAATAACTAAAAGGGATACCTCATTGCATTTTGCCTCCATTTTTAACCATAAATTCAAAAGGATACCCCTATGCATTTTTACTTCAATTTTTCACCAAAAACACAAAGGGGTACCCTTTTGCATTTTCACTCAATTTTTAGCCAAAACTTCAAGGAGTACCCTTTTACATTGTTGCCTCTATTTTTCACAAAAAAAACTCATAGAAGTACACTTTTGCATTTTGACAATATTTTTCATCCAAAACCCAAAGGGGTACCCCTTTGCATTTTGAGTCAGTTTTTTAGCGAAAACTGAAAAAGGTGCCCCTTTGAATATTTGAGACTGTTTTTCACCTAAAACTCAAAAGGATATCCCTATATATTCTTTCTTCAATTTTTCACCAAAAACTCAAAGGGGTATCCCTTTAAATTTTGACTTAATTTTTTAGCAAAAACTCAAAGGGGTAACCCTTTGCTTTTTTAAATCAATTTTTCACCAAAACTCAAAAAGATATCCTTACGCATTTTTCCTTCAATTTTCACCAAAAACTTAAAGGGGTACCCCTTTGAATTTTGACTCAATTTTTAAGCCAAAACTCAAAAGGAGTACCCCTTTGCATTTATATCTCTTTTTTTTACCAAAAAATCAAAGGAGTACCACTATGCATTTTTGCTTCAGTTTTTCACTTAAAATTAAAAGGGGTACACCATTGCATTTTGACTCAATTTTTTAATCTAAACTCAAAGGGGTACGGTTTTGCATTCTGACATAGTTTTTTAACCAAAACTCAAAGGGGTACCCTTTTGAAGTTTTGCGATAGTTTTTCACCAATAACTCTAAGGGATATCCCTTTGCATTTTTGCCTCCATTTTTAACCCTAAATTCAAAAGGATGCCCCAATGCATTTTTACTTCAATTTATCACCAAAAACACAAAAGGGTACCCTTTTGCATTTTCACTCAATTTTTTATCCAAAACTCAAAAGGAGTACCCATTTCCATTTTTGCCTCTTTTTTTTACCAAAAATCAAAGGGGTACCGCTATGCATTTTTGCTTCAGTTTTTCACTTACAATTAAAAGGGGTGCACCTTTGCTTTTTGACTCGATTTTTTAATCTAAACTCAGAGGGGTACGGCATTGTATTTTGACATAGTTTTTTAACCAAAACTCAAAGGGGTACCCATTTGCATTTTCAGTCAAATTTTCAGTAAAAACTCAAAGGGATACCCCATTAGATTTTTGCTTCGATATTTCACAAAAAACTTAAATGGGTACCCCTTTGAAATTTTGCCATAGTTTTTCACTTAATGACTCAAAGGCGTACCCCTTTGCATTTTTGCCTCCATTTTTAACCATAAACTCAAAAGAATACCCCAATACATTTTTACTTCAATTTTTCACCCAAAATACAAAGGGCTACCCTTTTGTATTTTCACTCAATTTTTAGCCAAAACTTAAAGGAGTACCCCTTTGTATTTTTGCGTCTGTTCTTTACAAAAAAACTTAAAGAAGTACCTTATGCATTTTTGATTGAGTTTTTCACCAAAAACTCAAAAGGTTGCACATTTGCACTTTGACTCAATTTTTCCAACAAAGCTTAAAGGGTTACCCCTTTGCATTTTGAGTCAGTTTTTTAGCCAAAATAAAAAAGGGAACCTCTATGGATTTTTGTGATATTTTTTGACCAAAAACTCAAAAGGATACCCCTATACATTTTTCCTTCAATTTTTTACCTAAAACTCAAAGAGGTACCCTTTGCATTTTCGCCTCTGTTTTTTACCGAAAAATAAAAGGGGTACCTCTATGCTTTTTTGATTCAGTTTTTCACCAAAAATTAAAAGGGGTATACCTTTACATTTTGACTCAATTTTTTAGTCTAAACTCAGATGGTACTGCTTTGCATTTTGACTAAGTTTTTTAATAAATTGTTAAAGGGGTACCCCATTGTATTTTCATTCAGATTTTCAGCCCAAACTCAAAGGAGTACCCCTGTCGATTTTTTCCTCAGTATTTCATAAAAAAAACTCAAAGGGGTACCCCTTTGAACTTTTGCCTCAATTTTTCACAAAAAACTCAAAGGGTTATCCCTTTGCATTTCTTCCTCCATTTTAAGCCAAAAACTAAAAACAATACCCCTATGTATTTTACTTCAGTTTTTCACCTAAAATACAAAAAGGTACCCCTTTGTATTTTCACTCAATTTTTAGCCAAAACCTAAAAGGGTAACACTTTGCATTTTTATCTCTATTTTTCAGCAAAAACTCAAAGGGGGTAATCCTCCGAATTTTGACTAAATTTTTTAGCCAAAACTAAAATGGGTAACCCTTTACATTTTTGCATCTATTTTTTACCAAAAACTCAAAGCGGTACCTATATGCTTTTTTGCTTTAGTTTTTCTCCAAAAATTTAAAGAGGTACACCTTTATATTTTGACTCAATTTTTCAGTCTAAACTCAAATGGGTACTACTTTACATTTTGAATGAGTTTTTTAATCAAAACCTAAAGGGGTACCCCTCTAGATTTTTGCCTCAATTTTTCACAAAAAAACTCAAAGGGGTGTCCCTTTGAACTTTTGCCTCAGTTTTCACAAAAAAACTAAAAGGGGTACACCTTTGCATTTTTACCTCCATTTTCAACCAAAAACTCAAAAGGATACCCCTATGCATTTTTACTTGTTTTTTTTTTACCAAAAACACAAAAGGATTCCCTTTTACATTTTCACTCAATTTTTAGCCAATACTTAAACGGATACCCCTTTACATTTTTGCCTCATTTTTTACCAAAAACTCAAAAGGGTAACTCTATGTATTTTTTGTTGAGTTTTTCACCAAAAATTCAGAAAGGTACACTTTTGCATTTTTACTCATTTTATCAACAAAAACTCAAAGAGGTACCATTTGCATTTTGAGTCAGTTTTTTAGCCAAAAATAAAAAGGGTGCCCCTTTGCATATTTGAGACAGTTTTTCACCAAAAACTCAACATGTTATCCCTATATATTTTTCCTTCAATTTTTCAACAAAAACTCAAAGGGATACCCCTTTAAATTTTGACTTAATCTTTTAGTAAAAACTCAAAGTAGTAACCTTTTGCATTTTTTAATCAATTTTTCACCAAAAACTCAAAAAGATATCCCTATGCATTTTTCCTTCAATTTTCACCAAAAATTCAAAGTGGTAACCTTTTGAATTTTGACTCAATTATTTAGAAAAAACACAAAAGGGGTACCCCTTTGCATTTATGCCTCTTTTTTTTACCAAAAAATCAAATAAGCACATCTATGCATTTTTGCTTCAATTTTTCACTTAAAATTAAAAGGGCACACCTTTGTTTTTTGACTCAATTTTTCAGTCTAAACTTAAGGGGTACGACTTTGCATTTTCATATAGTTTTTTAACCAAAACTCAAAGGCATACCCCTTTGCATTTTCAGTTAGATTTTCAGTAATATTTTGAAAGGGTAGCCCTTTGGATTTTTGCCTCAATATTTCACAAAAAAACTCAAATGGGTACCCTTTTGATATTATGACACAGTTTTTCACCAATAACTAAAAGGGATACCCCATTGCATTTTTGCCTCCATTTTTAACCATAAACTCAAAAGGATACATATGTGCATTTTTAATTCAATTTTTAACAAAAAATACAAAGGGGTACTCTTTTGCATTTTCACTCAATTTTTAGTCAAAACTTAAAGGAGTATCCCTTTGTATTTTTGCCTCCGTTTTTTACAAAAAAAAAAACTCAAAGAAATACTCTATGCATTTTTTATCGAATTTTTCATCAAAAAGTCAATGGGGGTATACTTTTGCATTTTGACTCAATTTTTTAGCCAAAACTTAAAGGGGTACCCCTTTGCATTTTGAGTTAGTTTTTTAGCCAAAACTGAAAAGGGTACCCCATTGGATTTTTACGATATTTTTTTGCCAAAAACTCAAAAAAGTAAACTTTTGCATTTTTGCCTCTATTTTTTACCAAAAACTCAAAGGCGTACCTCTATTCTTTTTTGCTTTAGTTTTTCACCAAAAATTAAAAGGGATATATCTTTGTATTTTGACTCAATATTTTAGTCTAAACTCAAAACTTTAAAGGGGTACCCCTTTGTATTTTCATTCAGATTTTTAGCCAAAACTCAAAGGAGTACCGCTTTGGATTTTTGCCTCAGTATTTCACAAAAAAAACATAAAGGGATACCCCAGTGAAGTTTTGCCACAGTTTTTCACCAAAAACTTAAAGGGGTATCCCTTTAAATTTTGACTTAATTTTTTAGCATAAATCCAAAGGGGTAACCCTTTGCATTTTTGAATCAGTTTTTCACCAAAAACTCAAAAAGATATCCCTATGCATTTTTCCTTCAATTTTCACGAAAAACTCAAAGGGATACCCCTTTAAATTTTGACTCAATTAATTAGCCAAAACTCAAAAGTGTTACCCTTTGCATTTTTGCCTCTTTTTTTTTACAAAAAATCAAAGGGAAACCCCTATGTATTTTTGTTTCAGTTTTTCACTTAAAATTAAAAGGGGTACACCTTTACGTTTTGACTTAATTTTTCAGTCTAAACTCAAAGGGGTATGGCTTTGCATTTTGACATAGTTCTTAAACCAAAACTCAAAGGGGTATGGCTTTGCATTTTGACATAGTTTTTTAACCAAAACTCAAAGGGGTACCCCTTTGCATTTTAAATCAGATTTTCAGCAATATTTCAAAAGGGTACCCCTTTGAATTTTTGCCTCAGTATTTAACAAAATAATCAAATGGGTACCCTTTTGATGTTTTGCCACAGTTTTTCACCAATAACTAAAAAGGATACCCCATTGCATTTTTGCCTCCATTTTTAACCATAAACTCAAAAGGATACACATGTGCATTTTTACTTCAATTTTTCACCAAAAACACAAAGGGACCCTTTTGCATTTTCACTCAATTTTTAGCCAAAACTTAAAGGAGTACCTTTTGCATTTTTGCCTCAGTTCTTTACAAAAAAAAAACTCAAAGAAGTACACTTTTACATTTTGACTCAATTTTTTCGCCAAAACTCAAAGGGGTATCCCTTTGCATTTTGAGTCAATTTTTTAGCCAACACTGAAAAGGGTGCCCCTTTGCATATTTGAGACAATTTTTCACAAGAAAACTCAACAGGATATCCCTATATATTTTTCCTTCAATTTTTCACCAAAAACTCGAAGGGGTATCCCTTTTTAAATCAATTTTTCACCAAAAACTCAAAAAGATATCCCTATGCATTTTTCCTTCAATTTTTACCAAAAACTTAAAAGGGTACCCCCTTTGAATTTTGACTCAATTTTTTAGCCAAAACACAAAAGGAGTACCCCTTTGCATTTTTGCCACTTTTTTTTACCAAAAAATCAAAGGTGTTCTGCTATGCATTTTTCCTTCAGTTTTTCACTTAAAATTAAAAGGGGTATACCTTTGCATTTTAACTCAATTTTTCAATCTAAACTCAAAGGGGTACAGCATTGCATTTTGACATAGTTTGTTAACCAAAACTCAAAGGGGTACCCCATTGGATTTTCAGTTAAATTTTTAGCAAAAACTCAAAGGGGTACCCCTTTATATTTTTCCGTCCATATTTCACCAAAAAAATCAAATGGGTACCCTTTTGACGTTTTGCCATTGTTTGTCACCAATAACTCAAAGGGGTATCCCTTTGCATTTTTGCCTCCATTTTTTACCATAAACTCAAAAGGATACCCCAATGCATTTTTACTTTAATTTTTCACCAAAAACACAAAAAGGTACCCTTTTGCATTTTCACTCAATTTTTAGCCAAAACTAAAAGAAATACCCTTTTGTATTTTTGCCTATGTTTTTTACAAAAAAAAAAAAACTCAAAGAAGTAGCTCTGTACATTTTTTATTGAGTTTTTTATCAAAAACTCAAAGGGATACACTTTTACATTTTGACTCAATTTTTCAATCAAAACTTAAAGGGGTACCTTTTTGCATTTTGAGTTAGTTTTTTTGCTAAAACTGAAAAGGATACTGTAATGACTATACTAGATAATCCTGATTACTGTTACTAATAACATGCATAAACTTCATTAATCCTATGACTTGTTTGTTATTGATGCATATATACATACATCCTATGCATATCATGTATGATCATGGGATTATACTTCACATGCTGTTGATCATTCTTTACATAACTTTATAATTACATGCCTTTACATATACAAATACATTAGATGTAACCAAAAGAGATACAAAATCAATCTCATACATTTAAATGCAACTTCTAATCTAGTGTTGGCTTGGGAGATTGTTGGCTTTGTCCCTGAGCAAAAGTTCTACCCTACGAACCTACATGAATAAACACCCGTGCTAAGCTAAAAAGCTTAGTGGGGAACAACTAGTAACATGCTGATAACAACTCATAGTAGTTATTACTAAGCATTCATTACAATAAAATACCATACATTTACTGGATTACTACAAATATAACATTATTATTCATCAGAATAGTAACAAATTTTAAATTGTATATGTATGCCATTATTTGCATTAATAGCCTGCGTAAATTCCTGTGGGTGTGGATAACGGGTGCAATGGATACCTGAAGGTATCAAAATAGAAGGATACCCGTAGGTATCTAAACAGAAGGATACCCGTAGGTATCTAAACAGAAGTCTCACATAAAAACAAATAGAAGACTCATAAGAGTCAAACAGAAGTAGCTGCGACAGAAACCCTATAGGCATGCCTATCTATCCACAACCAAGTCTCTAAGTACAAGCATAACATATCAAATTTCATATATCATGAAAGTTCATAACTATCATTCCATATAGCATTAACAAATGCTAATCCTTATAACAGTATGCATTCTCCTTTTTATAGCATAATTAATAATCATATACTGTAATTTCTTTAAAATAAATTCATGCATGTTTCTATTTAAGTAATAGAAACTCACCTTTCAATCAATAAGTAACCTTGCATTTATAGAGAATACATTTTGTTACATAACTGTAATTTATGATGATTTATAAGCTTAGAAAGGGCTTAGACAAGTCTGTACCTTAAAAGAAATCAAATAAAATACAGTTTTCAAAATACAGGGAAGGGTCACGGTTACTATCATATTCTTGGTAACCGTGAGACCTGACTTGTAATAAGGGTCACGATTACTATCAAATTTCTAGTAACTGTAAGCCAAGATGCACTTTAGTTCTAGACTAAACAACGAACTACCTCACGGTTACCAACATTTTTGTAGTAACCGTGAGATAGTTCGGGTTTTGTTTTTGGACCAAAAGCTCATTACCTCACGGTTACTAAGCTCAGGGTAGTAACCGTGAAGTAATGTTACGAGACTGGGTCATGGTTACCATGAAACTTTAGTAACCGTGGTCCAGTAAATATTTTTGGTTTGAACTGAAAACTTAGGCACCTCACGGTTACTATGAAATTCATGGTAACCGTGAGCCATATACCGCCACGAGACCGATTTCCAGTCTCGATTTTTATACCATTTTTGACCTGAAAAACAACAGTTTTAGCCAAAATGGCCTTCAACAAAGTTGTAGGCCTATGTTTCTAGTTTTCAAAACACCAAAAATCATTTCAATAGGACCTGTAAAACTCTAGTTATTCAAGAAAAACCATAGACTATTCATGAAAATGAAATACAAGTCACAGTCAGATTTCAATACCGATTTTCACTATCAAGCAGTGAAAATCAGATTTTGGTCTCTTCTAACAAAATGAAGGCATGCAAGTCTAGTTTCTATACCAAGTGGAATTTCATCATTTAGACAACTATAGCTCAAGATATGAGAAAAAGCATATAGACTGGTCACATAATCTTTAAAACAGATTTTCATATTTTCAACCAAGATTTGCATATTATCAACTCTAAACCCTTCTAAGTTACAAATCATCCATAAAACACATGAGAGAGGCACTCAAGATCTCTCTCTCATGACAAGTCAATATATATATACATACAAAACCCTAAGTTCTCATACCTTGTTTAAAATCCCTCTCCTTCAACCTTGAAGAGTTTCCTTCCCTTTTCTTTTGCTTGATCCTTCTTCTATAATACATAAGACACTTTCATGAATATTTCTCAATCTAGACAAAGAACAACACATATAAAAGAAGAAACAAATTGTCTTACCACTAAACTCAAGCAAACCTTTCTTCTTTTTGTCAAAAACACAAAGATTCTAGAGAGAGAATTTAAGAGAGAGAGAGAGAGTTTAAGGTAAGAGAGAGAGGTTGAAGATGAAGATTGAAGACCCTTGCTAGCCGGCCCTCCTTCATCAAAATATCTCCCTCTCTTTGTCATTTAATTGGTCCAAATGTCATGTTTAAGCCAAAATTGCCATTTAGTCCCTTAACTTTCCTTTATTTCTAGTAATATCCCACATCTTACTCTTTTACTTTTCAATTAGGTCCTTCTACATGCATTTATACTTAATTAAACATGGACATTAATAATTAATTAGTAATAATTCTACTAGGGTAAACTGAGGGGCATTACAGATACCCCATTAGATTTTTACGATATTGTTTCACCAAAAACTCAAAAGGATACCCCTATGCATTTTTCCTTTAATTTTTTACCAAAAACTCAAAGTGGTACCCCTTTGCATTTTTGCCTCTGTTTTTTACAAAAAACTAAAAGGGGTACCTCTATTCTTCTTTGCTTCAGTTTTTCACCAAAAATTAAAAGAGGTACACCTTTGCATTTTGAGTCAATTTTTTAGTCTAAACTCAAAATTTAAAAAGGGCACCCCATTTACTTTTCAGTCATATTTTTAGACAAAACTCAAAGGGGTATCCCCTTTGGATGTTTGCCTCAATATTTCACAAAAAAAACTTAAAGGGGTATCCCTGTGAAGTTTTGCCACAGTTTTTCACCAAAAACTTAAAGGGGTACCCATTTGTATTTTTGCCTCCATTTTTAACCGTAAACTCAAAAGGATATCCCCATCCATTTTTACTTCAGTTTATCACTAAAAACACATAAGGGTACCCTTTTGAATTTTCACTCGATTTTTAGCTAAAACTTAAAAGGGTAACCCTTCGCATTTTCACCTCAATTTTTCACCAAACACTCAAAGGGGTACCCCTTTCATTTTTGCCTCTCTTTTTTACCAAAAAGCTCAAAGTGGTACCTTTATACTTTTTTTCTTCAGTTTTTTACAAAAAATTAAAAGGGGCACACCTTTACATTTTGACTTAATTTTTCAATCTAAACTCAAAGGGGTACTACTTTGCATTTTGAATTAGTTTTTTAATCAAAACTCAGAGGGATACCCCTTTGCATTTTCATTCAGATTTTCAGCCAAAACTTAAAGGGGTACCCCTTTGCATTTTTGCCTCCATTTTCAACTTAAAAATCAAAAGGATACCCCTATGCATTCTTACTTACGTTTTTCATTAAAAATACAAGGGGTACTCTTTTGCATTTTCACTCAATTTTAAGCCAAAACTTAAAAAGGTACCCCTTTGCATTTTTGCCTCGTTTTTTTACCAAGAAATAAAAAGGGTACCTCTATGTATTTTTGCTTGAGTTTTTCACTAAAAACTCAAAGAGGTACACTTTTGCATTTTGACATAATTTTTTAGCCAAAACTCAAAGGGGTACCCCTTTGCATTTTGTGTCAACTTTTTAGCCAAAATTGAAAAGGGTACCCCTTTGCATGTTTGCGACAATTTTTCACCAAAAACTCAAAAGGATACCCATCTACATTTTTCCTTCAATTTTTCACCAAAAACTCAAAGGGTTAACCCTTTTCATTTTTGCCACAATTTTTCACCAAAAACTTAAAAATATATCCCTATGCATTTTTCCTTCAATTTTTCAAAAAAAATTCAAAGGGGTACCCATTTGCATTTTTGCCTCTATTTTTTACCAAAAAACTCAAAAGGGTATCTTTATGCATTTTTACTTCACTTTTTCACCAATAATTAAAAAGGGTACACCTTTGCATTTTGACTCAATTTTTCAATCTAAACTCAAAGGGATATTGCTTTACTTTTTAACTCAGTTTTTTAACCAAAATTCAAAGGGTTAACCATTTGCATTTTCAATCAGATTTTCAACCAAACTCAAAGGGCTACACCTTTGGACTTTTGCCTCAATATTTCACAAAAAATTCAAAGGGGTACCTTTTTGAAATTTTGCCTCAGTTTTTCACCAAAAATTCAAAGTGGTACCCCTTTGCATTTTTGCCTCCATTTTAAACTTAAAAATCAAAAGGATACCCCTATTCATTCTTACTTATGTTTTTCATTAAAAATACAAAGGGGTACCCTTTTGCATTTTCACTCAATTTTAAGCCAAAACATAAAACGGTACCCCTTTGCATTTTTGCATCATTTTTTACCAAGAACTCAAAAGGGTACCTCTATGTAGTTTTGCTTGAGTTTTTTATCAAAAACTCAGAGAGGTACACTTTTGCATTTTGACATAATTTTTCAGCCAAAACTCAAAAGGGTATCCCTTTGCATTTTGTGTCAGTTTCTTAGCCAAAATTGAAAAGGGTACCCCTTCGCATATTTGCGGCAATTTTTCATCAAAAACTCAAAAGGATACCATATGCATTTTTACTTCAATTTTTCACCAAAAACTCAAAAGGTTAACCCTTTTCATTTTTGCCACCGTTTTTCAACAAAAACTTAAAAATATATCCCTATGCATTTTTCCTTTAATTTTTCAGAAAAAAATCAAAAGGGTACCCCTTTGCACTTTTGCCTCTATTTTTTACCAAAAAATCAAAGGGGTATCTCTATGCATTTTTACTTCACTTTTTCACCAATCCACAACGGCTAAAACTTACTAGCCTCCTGAAAAATTCAAACAATCCACACAGCCTCTCAGAGGCACAACAAAACATATCAGATAGCAATATAGATTTTACACAGTCAATCACATATCAATAATAGTCTTTTCATATCACTTACTGACACTTATCTATCGACAGACATAACAATATTTATCATTTAAAAAAAACTAACTTGAATATAGTTTAGTTCTTTACTTTTACTATCTAAGTATATACATGCCACAAATACTAGCAATAAAATTAAAACTAACTTTTCTTCATCTTCGAATTCTTCTTCTCTATGTACCAAGTTCTCACAATACTTCAGTACCTGCACTGTAATGTCCACTCTTATTACCATTTTATATACTTATTAATCTATTAAATTACTTGCACAAAAATACATTTATACGACATTTAATGCATATAACATACTTAAAGTATAATTACAACTTAATTCGTTACATATTACAAATATATAATACATTATCAGAATTATTCCTTCACTCGTTACCCTTCTAGTGGCCTGCAGATGTTGACTCTAGTAAAAGCACTTTCTCATCTCTGAGTACCTACACGGGAAAACACCCGTGCTGAGCAATGGCTCAGTGGGGAGTAAACAGTACACTTGACTTCTTATCGAAATCTCAAATACAATCAATATAACATGGCAATGCATATAACATAATAACATGTCACTCTTATTCATCACATACATTAAACACACTCAATAGCAATTATACATTCAATAACAATCACACTACAATTTTTCACTTACACTTAAATATTCACTGAAAAGCACTAACATTATCATGAGGCACTGTAACACTTAAACTATTGGTCACTTATCATTATTCAATATTCAAATCACTTTCATTGCCTGAATTCTCATAAATGTTGGATACAGGTACAAACACGCGACACTGACAAGCAGTATCGAACAGGCGAGACATAATAGTCTCGAATCAGGTAACACCCTTAGGTATCAAAACACTACACTAGCCACCTTTTGGTGACAACACTAGCAGCTGCAATCACAATCCCCTTTATAGGCATGTCTATCTATCCACTACTATATGAAATTCGAGCTTACAAATAGTCTTTAATCATTCAAAGTTATAACACTTGATACAATTAGATTCATAAAGATCATATATCAAATAGAACGTGCAACAAAATCACTAAACAATTTATATTCACTCAAACACTTAACATTAACATTAATATATAATTATCATTTGTTAGGCAACCTATAACATTATACTTACCATTTATCATGTTCACTCATATTCATTTATTGTACAAATTCTTATGCATTAAGACTTAGTGTATGTTTAACTCTGCTTCATTAATTCATTATGCTTCTCACTCATTTCGCATCACTTATTATTCTTATTTTTACACTTAAAACACATTAAAAATATTTAGGAAGGCTTAAACATGCTTTAATAACAATTTGAGATTTTAAAAATCAAGTTCAAGAAAGACAAGGCAAGGTCAAGGTTACTACCAAATTCATGGTAATCGTGACCTAGTTGTACTTTCGGGTCTGGACTACACTAAACTGCCTCACGGTCATTACCGGATAAGTAATAACCGTGTTCTATACTTTTTAAAGGGGTCACGGTTACTATGAAATGCTTAGTAACCGTGAGGTAGGGTGCATTTTGATTCTGGACTACCGCACGGTTACTATGAAAATCATAGTAACCGTGATGCCTAAAATAGTCCAAAGACAGAATTTCTATCTCAAATTCTACACCATTTTTGACCTAGAAAACATCATTTTCAAGAAAAGTTGTCTTCTACAAAGTTGTTCCACTATATCTCTAGTTTCTAAAACATCAAAAATAACTTAAATATGACTTCTAAATCTCAAGTTATTTACTAAAAACCGCAGACTACTCTCATGGGATGGGCAGCAGGGGTTTGTCCACTTCAAGCTCATTTTCAGACACTCTAGAGACAGATTTAGATCCCGATTTCTTCTACAAAGTTTTATATCTAGGTCTTATCTTTCATATCCAACTAGAATCACATCAATCAGACATCTAAAAAATAGTTATTCCATTTTTACTAAGACTGGTTCATGTGAACCAAGGATAGATTTTCATCTTAACTCTTTCTAAGGCACAAATCATCTTTCTCATGCACTATACATTCAATTATTCACTCAAACATCAACTATAGATCATTTAAAACATATATAACAATTTATTTTAACTACAAATACATAGAACAATAATTTAACTCCCATACCTTATTGATGCTCCAAATCACTTCCTTATAATTCTCTTCTCTTCCTACATGTTTTTCTTGCTCTATCTTTCTCTTCCTTCTCCATAAGATCACTCACATATAAACATCCATTCAAATCGTTAAATTCCCATCACTATAAATTCATAGAAGAATAAGAGAAACAAGGGAAACAATTATTACCTTAAGGGACATACCACTAAATTCTCTCTTTCCCAAGCTATGTGGCTAAATTTTGGGAATTTTCTTTGATAGAATAAGTCTTTTTGAGAAGAATAAGATGGTTAAAGTGGGTTCTTTCAAGGGTGGCCGGCCAACTCAATCCAAAAAATCAGATTTTTCTTTCTTTCTCTTTATTCTTGTCTCTCCTCCCTTCCTCTAGAATAGCAAATGTCCACTTCTCATTGGGCCACTTCCCAAGCTAAGCCAAATTTGCATTTTGCTCCCTCATCTCCTCTCAATTCTCACATTTGACATAAAGACAATTTAAACTTTTCAATCAATCCCCACTACTTTTATAACAATGCACATTTGCCCCTAAATTGATAATTTTATAAAATTGCCCTTAACATTTACATTAATTTCGATCACATCCCTAACACATTTACAATTAAGTACCAATATATCCCTTGGGATATTACATGCACGTAGTAAATACTATGTGCTGAGCACTAGATATGGTCGGTGGTGACTACCGATCCAATAATTTCTCAATTAAAGCATAATTACGTATATTATCCAAATATTTATTTATATCTTATAAGAAATTGCCTTTAATTCTTACAGTACTATTTTCATTGTTTACCAATATTTTGGAAATCTTTTTACATTGATTCTTTACTTTTCAATTTACTTGACAGTATGTTCTTTTATACTTTAATTACAAATGAACATTTATCGCTGCATTCCTTACTTTTACTTTAGCTTTTACATTTACTTAACTTTATCTTATGTTTTTAATCGCATCAATACAGATATCATTCCTTTTAACGAGTTACATTGGTACTCGTGTCTTTAGTTTTCGCTATTTATTATGTTATTTCACTTTGACTTTTTGATTAATTAACGTATTGCAATTACCAAGACTTTTAACTTTTAATGCAAAGTGATACAGGTATTTGAAATACTTTGCATACCGATATTTATTTTCTTTTCTTTCCACATATAGGTCTTTTTATGCACTTATTTAAAAATTATTACCTTTCTCATTATTAACTGAACAATTACTTTTCTTATGGTCATTTTACTTTGTATATGACTTTTACTTTCAAATTTTCACTGTTTAGTTTTATTTTTACACTTAAAATACAGCATTATTATTTTTGAATTTTTAATTACAGAATTAGTACAAATTTTTAACTTTTTTTTCAAAATAATAACTGGTACACAACATACCAATTATTTCTCATGGGTCTTTTCATATAACTTTTTATTTTAATTTCTTTTCTTTACAGAGATTTATTTTTATGAGCTATATAACATTACTTATCATTTCATTCTTATAAAACACTTTCTTTTCATTTTTGCTCTTTTTTTTTTACAACATTTGGGAATAATTATAGTTTTATCCCAAAGTTTTCATTCTTTTCAGTCAAGTCATTTTTCATTTATAACATTTATATTTCATTTACTTTTACAATTCAGATTTGTTCATTTCAATGAGCCCCTAGTGCAATATGATAAGACTCTCAAAAAGAATATGCGGGACATGGACCCCACAGGGCCACAACAGAATGAGAAATAACCACAAAGGATCATTCCTCATAAAACATATGACAGTACGTATGACAGATACTATGGAGATCAGATATCCTACCCATAGCAAAGCAAGTCGCCATGACTTGCACCGTGGTATAAGGTGTCCTTATGGCTAGCCAATTATATCCTGAATAAGAATATCACTACCTAACTATTGCTAAGGACAAAAATAATCAATTATTTTCAAAATACTTTTTAGTTTCAGACAATTGCAAAATCTTTTCTCTAAATCGATACAACTTATCAATCAATCTTTTTTAGAACTTTGATTGTTTAAATCTTTTACTTTCATTCACTCTATTATAAATTTTTCTTTTCCTTTTCAATCATTTTTTTGAATTATTCTACAATAATTCACCATAAGCATTTTTTACTAAAAACTTTTCAGAATTTTAACTTTCATAATTATTTTTTCAGATCAATACATTTTATCATTCATTTTTTTCAGTACTTTTATACAGATACGATTATTATATATTATTGTTGCAGAATCTTTTCAATTCGCTACTTAGTCAAATATTTTCTCAGTACTTTTTACATACTTGTGAATTATATCATTATAATTTACCCTTTTTCTTAGTACTTATTAAATTATTTCTTAATAATTCGATATTTTTCTTTTCACTTTTATTTTATCAGGATGAATTTAGCAATTGTTTGGAATTTGAAATACTTTTATAAGGAATGTGAATTATTTATAATAATTCACCATTTTTATTTGAATTATAAATTATTTGGTAATAATTCATTGCGGTTAATTTATTCGTTGTACTTATCAACTAATCTCCTCATTTTCCTTATACCAAGTATAAATTAAATTACATTAAATTACCAACTTTTAATTATTTATTGCATTATTTCTCAATAATTCAATATTTCAATTAAGCATATTCCATATTTATTTTCTAAATTAATCCATACATCATATAAATTCCATAAAAATTTATGTGAATATTGCTCTTCAATTAATTTCATCTTTGCTTATTTTTATGAATTATTTTAACATAATTCATCATATACGGTATATACATAGACTTAACGATTCTCTAAATTTTCATAAATTTCATAAAAAAAATTATGAATAATTTATTTTATGCTTATTATCATTATATAACATAATCAACAAAAATTCTCTATTTTATCAATTACATTATTCAATAAATATTTCAAAATAGTCATACAAATTTCTATAAATTCTATAACAATTTATAGATATATATTATTTCATCTTCTATCAAATTAAGACTTAATTTCATTAATTTACAACACAATTATTAATTTTTTTAAAAAGGGAATTTTTGATTCATAAAGAAAATTTCTTAATAAATTTTCTTAACTCAATTTATACACTATATTAGGCTTAATTAAAATTTAATTGAATAATTATAACATTAATTTCAATTTTAATCAATAATTCAATATTTTTCCTTAATCAATTTAAAGAAAAATTTAACAAATTAAGGAAAAATTAAAAGATTTCGTAGTCACATACCTTAACGGTCAAATTCGCTTCGATTTGCTTAATAATTTGCTCACCGGACTAGTCGCCGAAGCGTTGCCGGAGGCTCGTTGGAATCTCGCCGGTGACAATCCGATACTGCCACCTTGTAGATCGGGTCCCCTGATTTCTTTTTCGGTAGTCACGCTCTCAAACGTTGTCATTGTTGGCCGAAATCTACACTTGAGTAACCCGCCAAACCCATTTTCGATCTATCAATCGTCGGCGTTTGATGGCGATGGAGTATACCGAAAGACTCGCCTCACTGCTGGTAGTCAGCCGATGGTAAGAGAATCACTGTCGCCGCCGTAGATCATCGAAAAAATGAGAAAAATCAAACGAAAAGAAAGAAGAGAGAAACCGGACGATTAGAGCGCCATTGCAGGATCGAACGCCGGTGAGAGGAAGACGACATGCTGCTCGTCGCCATCGCGGTGGTGGCCGACGAAAGGTTCGATCGGCGGTTGCCGGTCCTTCCTTCTTTTTCTTTCTTTTTTTCTTTCTTTGCTTCGACGCCTCTGATCCATTCTTTTTTTTTAACATCTGACCATCTTTTTATTTTTACTTTCTTTTACTAATTGTTTATGGCCACTTTGACTAATCTTTTATGGCCATTTGTGGCCAACATCGGCTACCTCTCTTTTTCTTTTTTTTTTCTTTTTTACACATAAAAATATATTTATATATAGATATATTTATCCATAATTTTATCATTTTGGCCTCCAAAACTTTTATTCATTTTAAAATCGATTCCATAATTTTTATCACATCAAAAATAGGTGGGACATAAATTTTTAATTCAATCGGAGTCTATTATCAATCCGATTTAAATTTACCAATCCAATTCGATAACTCCCAGTATCATAGAAAAATTCAATTCTCATTACTAAAATATTCTACATAAAAATTCATGAAGACCTGTAAATTTTGGCAATATTCGGAGTTCATTTACTATTTTTTAAAAAAATTACACAAAATTAAGTTACCTTTCCTACCAGGGAAATTGACTCGCTACCTTTTTCATATTTTTGACTTTTTGAGATTCATTTGACCACAATTTCAATCGAATTTCAACCCCAGACTCACCATGACTAATACTTTTCGATGGTCCAATAAAATATTTTTAACTTTTGAACATATTTTTCGGCCCGAAAAATACTATTCATTATCGAAAAATATTGTTCATAGCTAACCCGGTATTGAGGCCATTACAAGATAACCCTTTGAATTTTGCCTAAGTTTTTCAGTATAAACTAAAAAGGGTTGCCCTTTGCATTTTCGCCTTAGTTTTACAGGTAAAAATCAAAGGGGTGCCCCATTTTTACCTCGTTTTCACCAAAAATTCAACGGGGTACCCCTTTGCATTTTTGCCTCGGTTTTACATCAAAAATTCAAAAGGTTAATCATTTGCATTTTGCCTTAATTTTTTAGTCAAAACTCAAAGGGGTACCTCTTTTTATTTTTTCCTCATTTTCTCAAAAAAAAAAAACTAAAATGGGTACCCTTTTCCATTTTACATCAGTTTTTCAACAAAATCTTTAAGGAGTACCCCTTTGCATTTTTTTCCTTAGAATTAAAGGAAAAACATAGAGGGGTACCATTTTGCAGTTTGCCTTAGTGTTTTAGCTAAAATTCAAAAGGATACCCAATTGTATTTTTGCCCAAGTTTTTCGCGAAAAAATCAAAGGTGTACTCGCTTGCAATTTTCCTTAGTTTTTCACCAAAAACACAAATGGGTAGTGTAACACCCTTACTGAACAGTCTAACTGAAACAAGTGATAAGTTGGAAAAAAAATTTTTTCCAAGGACCATTTGTCAGATACAGGTCATTGCCCCTTTGAGGAGCAATGCACTGAGTGACAATTCTAAAATCAGCAAGATTTTTCTTTTGAATCTTAACTATCCATCGACCCAGGCTTGTCCAAAAAGGAATACTTATAATTTAAGTAAGCCGATAAACTATAATTATCCAAGTGACTAAATACCAAATAAAAATCCGGCAATATAACGTCTAAAAACTTATCTAATCCACCTGAAAATCAAACAATTCTCTCAGCCCATCAGGGGCACAACAATACAACATAATTTCCACATGCATCTCATACATCCATTCTCCTTATGATTCACAAGTCCTAAGATGATTCAATATTACATATTGAACTCTTAAACCACTATAACATTCCAAAGTAAAGAACAATATACATTAAAATCATCTCGCTACAACTGTAAACCCTGATGGAGATCTGCCCACACTAAATCCTTTCTTCTGATGGTTGAGCCATAGGAGCTACTTAACCCGAAACAAGCTTATCCTGTTACCTACACAGATAACAAAACCCGTGCTAAGCTATAAAGCTTAGTAGGGAACAACAAATATTTTATAGAAGAAATTTCCTATAAGGATCAACAATTACTGCTTAAGCCCTAAGATCTACCACAAATACGTATAACAATTGTAATAAATGATATTCTCTTATATATATATATATATATATATATATATATATATATATATATATATATATATATATATATATATATATATATATATATATATATATATTGTGCTGATAGTATGCAAATTTTGGATAATTCTCACAACCTTACCAGTTACCTTGTTAAAAACAATTTCTCTTTATTTACTTAACTATTACCAATACACATGTTAGTTTCACTTTTATTTCCTTATAAATCAATATTAAATCGTTCAATCACACATATAAGTGAATTATCACATATCAATTTCTCAAAGTCAAGCAAAACATATAATCATACCTAAAAGCATTGCCATGCACAACTCGTAGTGTATATCTTATAAACCCAGTTATAACTAATCTTCCAAAAACACATCAATGTTCATATACATATATAAATGTAGTAATTAAACTACCATCCAGAGAGGCACCATATTCAAGAAAAACATCAGAAAGCAAACAAGAGATAACTTGAAATACTAAATAAAGGTTAATTTATCACATGGCCTCCATTTACCAAAAAGATAAAATGCTGAGAAACATCTTCACAGAGTTCAAACCTACTTAAAATTTCATATGCATACCATTGCAAATTCCAAATACAAATGAGATACAAGATATGCACTGGTAGTTTAGATTTCTTATACTATATTGAAATTAGCCTGCCTAAGTTCTAAAAGTGGATAACGGGATCAGAGGATATCCGAAGATATCAAACAGAGGATATCCGAAGATATCAAACAGAGGATATCCGAAGATATCAAACAGAGGATCCCCTTGGGATCAAACAATGGTCCAATCAGGACAATCAGAAGTCCACCAAGGACTAAGACCCAAACAGGGTCAACAGAAGCAGCTGCAATATCCCTATAGGCGCCTATTCAATCCACGACTGAACTATGACTGCAGGCTAACAGATACATAACTTCCTTTCCAAAAGCTTTAAATATCATTTAGGCATAACATGGCCTGTCAACCAATATCGATGTATATGTATACACCTAATAAAATCAAATCTCCAGAAACATCTAACCAACTCTAAATCTTGCCAATACAAGGTTAAAATATCGAATCAAGCACAAAATGCATTAAAATTACTACTTTGAGAACTAAAAGCTTTACATATTACAAACATGAAGGAAGCTGTCATTTAACCATGCCTCTCACATGTTTTCTGATCTAGATTTATACCTTTACGAACTTTAATTATGCCAATCACCCAACATAACCTTTAAGCATGTTATTTTTGCATCAAATAATCACATAGTTATGCAAAATAATTTATAGAGAGACAAAACCTAAAAGAACCTAAATATCATATAAAGGATGTACCATCTATAGTACACAATACATACATGCGCAAATCATATAATACTTATATAATCTCTTATAAATAATTACATAAAAAGAAATACAATCTGGTATAGTATTGCATACGATTCTTCAGCAAGATTTCCACGAATGAACAGTAGTTATATACATTAGTACAATAATCAATGGCACCACAAGTGCATAACCATGCTATTACACATATGAAAACATCAGTATACCTCATTTCATAATAACCAAAATCAAACTTCATTTATTAATTATGCCCATTATTGTATAAAATGAGGTTATCTTATATCCTATATACCTTTCTTTCTTAATAATAAATTATTCCAAAAACATGTATTATGATTTAAAAACAGGTTGAGTATATATCATACAGTCATATTTACTCAAGCACTATAATATGATATTTGTCACAATACACATGAATAACTTATTAAACACGTATAACTTACTCGTGTATGTGATATCACATCAAGCATACCATTATTGCAGGAGAGCGTACCTTTGTGATACATCAAAGCTATTTTCCACGCCCCTTTGTACTTGCTTATATTATCTTCCATCCGTACTCAATTAATACATTTATCAAGTCAATGCAATTGTCATCATACTATATCTCATAATATCATTTCACAATATTAGGTATAAGCTACTTGAACATCTAGGCATACGTCATAATTATACATGCATATATATATATATATATATATATATATATATATATATATACCATTTTTCAATTTCATGCCCCTTTTGGATAAGTTTAACACATGCAATACTGCAATTATATATATATATATATATATATATATATATATATATATATATATATATATATACCATTTTTCAATTTCATGCCCCTTTTGGATAAGTTTAACACATGCAATACTGCAATTATTTATACCCATACTATTACATGCAACTTTAGCCACAACTGAACTCTATTTGCAGGCATTAATGATGTTCATACACACTTCAATTATCATGCTTGTGCTTTTACTGTATAATCTGGCACATGTACGTTTATATCCAGAAATACACAACTACCGGTATATATATATATACATGTACCTTTAATTTCCAAATATCAATATAAGTAACTGTAAATATACATCCCTACGACTATATAGTTTCGTATGATAACATATAAGTATAAGCATGCAGACATATTCAGGTTATTTCAATTAAGTATTAAACAACATGCTTGTTCAAGTGTTTGCTATATAACATATTTTATCAAACTCACATATATTTACCATATGATGTTATTATGTTTTTATGTATTTATACTATATTACATACTAACTCTTCACGGTTAATTAATTTCAAATTCTTTGAAATTTTCTTCCTTACAAGATTTCAACATCATAGTCATTTATATCTATCATGCTTACTTTAATTTCATTAATTCACAATTTCGACAATGCAATCCTAGAAAAGTCAGTTTTACATGTCTAAAATACTATACTCAGAATTTATTTACTTTATAGTGTACTATAAACATTATAATTTACACATAATTCACCCAAGAATTCATTAACAATATCTCTAATTCAAACTCTAGATTTCGAGTTCTCTTATGACAAAGCCATCTGCTTAACTGCAATCTTGACCAGGTTATTATAACATTACCGATCTTTCAAAACTTTAGAACACTAAAACTAAGCTAAATCTAACTATTTAGAGAATAAACAATAAAAATAACTTCTCCTTTCAAAATTTAACCTTACATACATTATCCTTTTTATGTTCTATATTGGGAATTTAGCTTCATTTTCAGTTCAATCTATGCATATATACACATAGCTTTGGTTTCATCGGAATCTACTAAAATTACACATGCATATCAGGATTCACACCAAGTTCCCGTACCTTAGAGTCGAAGCCCAAAATTCTTCATCCGTTCTGTCCGTTCGGAGCTTCACCGGAGCTTCACCGGAGCCTCGTCGGAGACTCGCCGGAGCTCCACCGAAGCTGCCCGCCTGCTGCCAGAGCCGCTGGTAACCTTCCGGTGGCATTCACGCGCCCCAAGGCACCACGGTTTGGTCGGAAAGCCGCCTGGAACCGCCGGCTGCCTCACTCCCCGATCTACTCTTCACCGGCGAGTGGAGAAGATCGGCTGGCACCGGAAGCTTCATCTCGCTGCTAGGAGTCGACCGCCGGTGGTGGTGTCGCCAGCTGCCGTCGTGAGCCACCGGAACGAAGGAAAGAAGCTTCGGTAAGGAAAGAAAAACGGGGAAGGGAAAAGGGGTGTTAGGCGCCGTGGCTGGTGGCAGGGCTGAAGATCAGAGGGTGGCCGGCAACGTGGTAGCTTCCGGCGCCACTGCTTGGCGGAACTGGACCCTCCCGGTGCTCCCCCTCTCTTCCCGATTCTCCTTTCTCCCTCTCTTTCGTTTTCTTTTTTTTTCATAATAATAATAATCCTAATAATACTAATAACAATACCCCACCATTTGTCTTTCTTTTTATTTCACACACACATTAATATTTACTCTTTAAATTTAAACCCCACATTACAATTATTATTATTCTTATTAATATGTTATAAGAATTATTATAATATGATTTAACTCACAATTATTAAATTACAACCCGATTGACCCTTGCAAAACTGGTACCAAAAGGTACTATTTACCAAATATAATCAATCCAAATTTTTGGGGCGTTACAGGTAGCACTTTGCATTTTTCTTCAGTTTTTCAACAAAAACTAAAATGTGTACCTCTATGCATTTTTGCATCAGTTTTTCATCAAAACCTCAAAGGGATTTCTCTTTGCATGTTTCCTCAATTTTTAATTCAAAACAAAAAGGGGGTACCCCTTTGAATTTTGCCAAAGTTTTCCAGCAAAAAATCAAGAGGCTACCCCTTTACATTTTGCCTCAATTTTTCAGCCAACAACTCAAAGGGGTACCCCTTTTTAATTTTTGCCTCAATTGTTTACCAAAAACTCAAAAGGGTACCCCTTTGCATTTTGCCTTAGGTTTTGAGCAAAAACTCAAAGGGGTACCTCTTTCAATTTTTGGTTAAGTTTTTCAGCCAAAATATAAAGGGGTTCCCATTTGCATTTTATCTCAGTTTTTTACCAAAACTCAAAAGCATACCCCTATGAATTTAGTCTCGAGTTTTCAGCAAAAATTCAAAAGTGTACCCCTTTGTATTTTTGTCTCAATTTTTATCCAAAAACTCAAAGGAGTACCCCTTTGCATTTTGCCAACATTGTCAGCCAAAACTCATAGGGGTACAAGTTTAAATTTTGCCTCAATTTTCTAACCAAAACTCAAAGGGGCACCCTTTTGCATTTTTAACTCAATTTTTAATCAAAAAATTAAAAGGGTACCGCTTTGCATTTTACCTAAATTTTTTTGCCAAAATTAAAAGTGGTACGCCTTTGAATTTTTCATCAGTTTTTCAATGAAAAGGCAAAGGGGTACCTCTTTACATTTTGTCGTAGTTTTTCACCCAAAACTCAAAGGGGTACCCCTTTGCTTTTTTCCCCAATTTTTCAGACAAAACTCAAATGGGTACCTCTTTGCCTTTTTGCCTTAGTTTTTCACAAAAAACTCAATGAGGTACCCCCTTCAATTTTTTCGTAGTTTTTAAGCCAAGAAAACAAAGGTGTGCCCCTTTGAAATTTGCCTTAGTTTTTTAGCTAAAGCAAAACGGGATGTCCCTTTACATTTTTACCTCAGTTTTTCAGCTAAATATCAAAAAGGTACCCTTTTACATTTATTCCTAAATTTTAAAAAAAAAACTAAAAGGGGTACCCTTTTTTATTTTTGCCTCAGTTTTTCACCAAAAACTAAAATGGGCATTTTACCTCAGTTTTTAAGCCAGAACTCAATGGGATATCTCTTTGCATTTTTTGCTAAGTTTTTCAGGCAAAACATAAAGGGGTACCTATTTCCATTTTACCTTAATTTTCTGGCCAAAACTCAAAGAGGTACAACTTTGAATTTTTCCCTCATGTTTTCACCAAAAACTCAAAAGGATACCCATTTGCATTTTGCCTCAATTTGTCAGCCAAGGCTCAATGGGGTACTCTTTTGCATTTTTGACTCAGTTTTTCATCAAAAACACAAAAGGGTACCCCTTTATATTTTACCTCATTTTTTAGCCATAACTCAAAGGGGTACCACTTTTTATTTTTTCTTAGCTTTTCAGTGAAAATACAAAGGGGTACCCCTTTCCATTTTTTGTAGTTTTTCATGCAAAACTCAAAGGGGCACCCTTTTACATTTTTACCTCAGTTTTTCACCACAAACTCAAAGGGGTACACCCTTTTTCTTTTTTATCTCAGTTTTTCAGCTAAAATTCAAAATGGTACCCTTTTGCATTTTTACCTCGATTTTCACCAAAAACTCAAAGGGATACCTCTTTGCATTTTTATCTCAGTTTTTCTAAAAAAAAACTTAAAATGGTAGCCCTTTTCATTTTTCCTCAGTTTTTAAGCCAAAACTCAAAGGGGTATTGATTTGAATTTTTGCATCAGTTTTTCAACCAAAACTAAAAGGGACACCCCTTTCCTTTTTACCTCAGTTTTTCAGCCAAAACTCAATGGGGAACCCATTTGTATTTTTTTCTCAACTTTAAAGCAAAAACATAAAGGGATAGCCCTTTGCATTTTGTCTCATTTTTTAAGCCAAGATTAGAAGGGGTACCCCTTTGCATTTTTGCCTCAGTTTTTCACCAAAAACTCAAAAAGGTACCTCTTTACATTTTTTTCTTTTTTCTTAGCCAAAACACAAAGGGGTACACTTTTGAATTTTACTTCAGTATTCCAGCAAAAACTCAGAGGGGTACCCCATTGCCTTATTTCCTCAATTTTTCAGCTAAAACTTAAAGGGGTACCCTTTGCATTTTTTCCTCAGTTTTTCATCAAAATCTCAAAGAGGTACCCCTTTGAATTTTTCCTAAATTTTTAAGCCAAACTTTAAGGGGTACCCTTTGAATTTTTTCTCAGTTTTTCAGCCAAAACTCAATAGGCTATCTCATTGAATTTTTGCATCAGTTTTTCATCTAAAACTTAAAGGGGTTTCCCTTTGCATTTTTATCTTGATTTTAACCAAAAACTCAATAAGATACCCTTTTTTCATTTTCTTTGCATTTTTGGGACAATTTTTTAGCCAAAATTTAAAGGGGTACCACTTTCCATTTTGCCTCAATTTTTCAGCCAAAATTCAATGGTGTACTCCTTTGAACTTTCATCGTATGTTTTCAGCCAAAACTCAATGTGGTACCCCTTGGCATTTTGCCTCAATTTTTAAGCCAAAACTCAAAGGGGTATCTCTTTGCATTTTTACCTAAATTTTTCACAAAAAAAAAACTCAAAGGGGTACCCCTTTGTATTTTGCCTCAACTTGTCAGCTAAAACTCAAAAGGGTGCTCATTTGGATATTTTCTCAATTTTTTAGCCAAAACTCAAAGGGGCACCCTTTTGCATTTGTGACTCAGTTTTTCACCAAAAACTAAAAGGGATACCCTTTTACATTTGTGACTCAGTTTTTCACCAAAAACTCAAAAGGGTACCTCCTTTTGCATTTTACCTCAGGTTTTTATCCAAAACTCATAGGAGTACACCCTTGGCATTTTTTATTAGTTTTTCAGTGAAAACACAATGGAGTACCCCTTTGCATTTTGCTGCTGTTTTTCACCCAAAACTCAAATGGGTACCCCTTTGCATTTTTTCCTCAATTTTTCACCAAAAACTCAAAGGGGTACCCCTTTATATTTTTTTCTAGTTTTTTAAACAAAACTCAAAGGGGTACTGCTTTGCTTTTTTGCCTCAGTTTTTCATCAAAAACTCAAAGAGGTACCCCTTTACATTTTTCCTTAGTTTTTAAACCAAAACACAAAGGGGTACCCTTTTGAATTATACCGTAATTTTTTAGCCAAAACTCAAAGGTGTATCCTTTTGAATTTTTACCTATCTTTTAACCAAAAAATCAAACGGGTTCCCCATTGCATTTTTTGCCTAAGCTTTTTACCTAAAACTCAAAAGGGTAGCACATTGCATTTTGTCTCAATTTTTGAGCCAAAAATCAAAGAGGTACCTATTTGCATTTTTTCCTTAGTTATTCAACAAAAACTCAAAGGGCAACCCTTTTCCATTTTGATTTCATTTTTCAGCCAAAACTCAAAGGGGTACCTCTTTGCATTTTTGCCTCGGCTTTTTAGCAAAAACTCAAAGGTATACCCCATTGTAATATGCCTCAATTTTTTAGCCAATTCTCAAAGGGATATCCCTTTGTATTTTTACCTCAATTTTTCACCAAAAACTCAAAGGGGTATCCCTCTACCTTTTTGCTCAGTTTTTCAACCAAAACATAAAGAGGCACACCTTTGCATTTTGCCTCAATTTTTCATCCAAAATGCAAAAGGGTACCCTTATGCATATTTGCCTTAGTGTTTCGCCAAAAACTCAATCGAGTACCCCTATGAGTTTTTCCTTAATTTTTTAGTAAAAATTCAAAGGGGCACTCATTTGAATGTTTTTCTCAGTTTTTCAACTATAACTCAAATGGGTACCCTTTTGTATTTTTTTTTCCAATTTTTCAACCAGAACACAAAGGGATACCCCTTTGCATTTTTCTCAAGTTTTTCAAATAAAACTCAAAGGGGTACACAATTATATTTTTGCCTCAATTTTTCATCAAAAACTAAAAGAGGTACCCTTTTGCATTTTTTCTCAGTTTTTAAGGTAAAAAAAAATAAGTTACCCCTTTGAATTTTACCTTAGTTTTTTAGCTAAAACTCAAAGGGGTATCCATTTACATTTTTGCCTCAATTTTTCAGCTAAAAATAAAAGGGGTACGCTTTTGAATTTTTGCCTCAATTTTCACTAAAAACTCAAAGAGGTACCATTTGTATTTTTGCCTCAATTTTTCACCAAAAATAAAAAAGGTACCCCTTTGCATTTTACCTTAATTTTTTAGCCAAAACTCAAAGGGGAACCTCTTTGTATTTTTGGCTCAATTTTTTTGGCAAAACTTAAAAGGGTACCCCTTTCCATTTTGCTTCAATTTTTCAGCCAAAACTCAAAGGGGTACCCCTTCAAGTTTTTACCTTAGGTTTTCACCAAAAATTCAAAGGCGTACCCTTTTGTATTTTACCTTAGCTTGTTAGCCAAAACTAAAAGGGTTACCAATTTGAATTTTACCTTAATTTTTCTACCAAAACTCAAAGGGTTGTCCTTTTGCATTTTTCACTCATTTTTTCATCAAAAACTTGAAAGGGCAACCCTTTGCATTTTAGCTCCATTTTTTAGTCAAAACTAAAAGGGATGGCCCTTTGCATTTTTGCCTCAATTTTTAAACAAAAACTCAAAGAGGTACCCCCTTTGTATTTTTCATCAGTTTTTAAGCCAAAACCCAAAGGGGTGCCGTTTACATTTTTTCTCAATTTTTCAATGAAAGTACAAAGCAATACCCTTTTGCAATTTGATGTGGTTTTTCACCCAAAACTTAAAGAGGTACCCCTTTGGATTTTTGCCTTAGTGTTTCACCAAAAACTCAAAGGGGTAACCTTTTGCATTTTTCCTCAATTTTCAGAAGAAAAAATACAAAAGGGTATCTGTTTGCATTTTTACCTCAGGTTTTCACCATAAAATCAAAGAGGTACCCTTTTGTATTTTTCCTCAGTTTTGAAGCGAAAACACAAAGGGGTACCCCTTTGCATTTTGCCTCAATTTTTCAGTGAAAATACAAAGGGTTACCCCTTTACATTTTGCTGCAGCTTTTCACTCAAAACTCAAAGGGGTACCCCTTTATATTTTTGCCTCGATTTTTTGCCAAAAACTCAAAGGGTTATCCCTTTCCATTTTTTTCCAATTTTTCATACAAAACTCAAAAGGGTACCGCTTTGGATTTTTGCATAAGTTTTTCATAAAAAAACTTAATGAGGTATGGCTTCCCATTTTTCCTCAGTTTATAACTTAAAACAAAAAGGTGTACCCCTTTGAAATTTACCTCAATTTTTAAATTAAAACTAAAAGGGGTGCACTTTTGCATTTTTGCCTCAGTTTTTCAGCTAAAAATATAAAGGGTACCCTTTTGCATTTTTCCCTCTATTTTCACAAAAAAAAAAACTAAAATTGGTACCCCTTTGTATTTTTGCCTCAGTTTTTCATCAAAAACTCAAAAGGGTACCCCTTTGCATTTTACCTCAGTTTTTGAGCCAAAACTCAATGGGATTACCTCTTAGCATTTTTTGCTCAGTTTTTCAGCCATAAAATAAAGGCATATCCCTTTCCATTTTGCCTAAATTTTTCAGCCAAAACTCAATGGGGTACCCCTTTGAACTTTTTCCTCAGGTTTTTACCAAAAACTAAAAAGGGTACCAATTTACATTTTGCCTTAGTTTGTCAGCCAAAACTCAAAGGGGTACCCCTTTGTATTTTTGCCTCAGCTTTTTAGCAAAAACTCAAAGGTATACCCCATTGCAATATGCCTCAATTTTTTAGCCAATTCTCAAAAGGGTATCCCTTTGCATTTTTACCTCAATTTTTCACCAAAAACACAAAGGTGTATCCCTCTACCTTTTTTTTCAGTTTTTCAACCAAAACACAAAGGGGTACACCTTTGCATTTTGCCTCAATTTTTAATCCAAAACTCAAAAGGGTAGCCCTATGCATATTTGCCTTAGAGTTTAGCCAAAAACTTAATGGGGTACCCCTATGAGTTTTTCCTCAATTTTTTAGAAAAAGCTCAATGGGCTATTCATTTGAATTACCTCAGTTTTTTCGCTAAAACTCAAACGGTACCCTTTTGCATTTTTTTCTAATTTTTCAGCCAGAACCCAAAGGGGTGCCCCTTTACATTTTTCCTAAGTTTTCAAATAAAACTCAAAGGGGTACACAATTATATTTTTGCCTCAATTTTTCATTAAAAACTTAAAGATGTACCCTTTTGCATTTTTTCTCAGTTTTTAAGGTAAAATAAAATGAGTTACCCCTTTGAATTTTATCTTAGTTTTTTAGCTAAAACTCAAAAGGGTGTCCATTTACGTTTTTGCCTTAGTTTTTCAGCCAAAAATCAAAGGGGTACCCTTTTGAATTTTTGCCTCAATTTTCACTAAAAACTCAAAGGGGTACCCCTTTTTATTTTTGCCTCAGTTTTTCACCAAAAATAAAAAAGGTACCCCTTTGCATTTTACCTCAATTTTTTAGCCAAATCTCAAAGGGGCACCTCTTTCCATTTTTTGCTCAATTTTTCTGACAAAACTTAAAAGGATACCCCTTTCCATTTTGCTTCAGCTTTTCAGCTAAAACTAAAAGGGGTACCCCTTCGAGTTTTTACCTCACGTTTTCACTAAAAACTCAAAGGGGTACCCTTTTGAATTTTACCTTAACTTGCTAGAAGGGGTACCCATTTGAATTTTACCTCAGTTTTTCAGCCAAAACTCAAAGGGTTGTCCTTTTGCATTTTTGACTCATTTTTCATCAAAAACTCTAAAGTATGACCCTTTGCATTTTACCTCCATTTTTTAGTCAAAACTCAAAGTGGTGGTCCTGTGCATTTTTGCCTCAATTGTTAACAAAAAAACTTGAAGAGATATCCCTTTGCATTTTTACTCAGTTTTTAAGCCAAAACACAAAGGGGTACTCTTTTACATTTTTTTCTCAATTTTTCAGTGAAAGCACAAAGCGAAACCCCTTTGCATTTTGTTGTAGTTTTTCACCTAAAACTCAAAGAGGAACTCCTTTCCATTTTTGCCTTAGTTTTTCACCAAAAACTCAAAAGGGTACCCCTTTGCATTTTTCCTCAATTTTTAGAAAAAAAAAACACAAAGGGATACCCGTTTGCATTTTTACCTTAGTTTTTCACCAAAATATCAAAGAGGTACCCTTTTGTATATTTTCTTAATTTGTAAGCGAAAACACAAAGGGGTACCCGTTTGCCTTTTGCCTCAATTTTTTAGTGAAAATACAAAGGGGTACTCGTTTGCATTTTGCTGCAGCTTTTCACTCAAAACCCAAAGGGGTACCCCCTTTGCATTTTTATCTCAGTTTTTCACCAAAACTCAAAACGGTATTCCTTTGCATTTTTCCCCAATTTTCAAAAAAAAAAACTCAAAGGGGTACTGCTTTGTATTTTTACCTTTGTTTTTCATCAAAAACTCAAAGAGGTGCCCCTTTGCATTTTTCCTTAGTTTTTAAGCCAAAACACAAAGGGTTATCCCTTTGAATTATTTCTCAATTTTTTAGCCATAACTTAAAGGTGTATCCCTTTGCATTTTTACCTCAGTTTTTCTACCAAAACTCAAAGGGGTACCCTTTTGCATTTTTATCTCGATTTTAACCAAAACATCAAAAGGGTTTTCAGTTATATTTTTACTTTAGTTTTTTACCAAAAATTTAAAAGGGTACCCCTTTGCATTTTGACTCAATTTTTAAGACAAAACTCGAAGGGATACATATTTGCATTTTTGCCTTAATTATTCATCCAAAACTCAATGGAGTACCCCTTTTAATTTTGCCTTCATTTTTCAGCCAAAACTCAAATGGGTACCCCTTTGCATTTTGTCTTCGGCTTTATAGCAAAAATTCAAAGGGGCATCCATTTGCATCTTACCTCAATTTTTAAGCCAATATTGAAAAGGGTGCATACTATATTAATTCTAGTATACTATTCGGCCCAAACTAGTATTCTGCACTCTAAATTAATTCTTTCCTCTATTATCTTTAATTCCATTATCTAATACACTAATTAACTAGTTTTTCCATAAATATTACTTAAATTCATTATTTACAAAAATTACCAATTTATCCCAAAACATTTTATTCTCTTACAATTATGTCCATTTTTACACCTTATTTATAATTTTGCCACTTATTTTTTCTCTCTAAATTCATTATTTGACATACAAATTATCAATTAGTCCTTATTTTACCATTTTCATGTCAAATTTTATTTTGTCCTCCAAAACTTGGTATTCGAGGGTTAATACCCAGTTCTACTTGCATATACGGTGAAGAACTGAAGATAGAATTATTGCCGTAAGAAAAGGAAAAGAAAAAGAAAAGGAAGTCGATGATTTATCACTGTGGACCAATCAAAAGCAGCCACGATAATATAATAGAAACATCAATAATGTGGGCTCCTTTTTGTCAATAACCAAACACTGATTTCGCTCATACAAAAGGCACTATCAATCACGCGCCAATCAGATTTTCCTTTTTTCTTTATTTTAAGAAAGTTATTAATTTTTCATTTCCACGGCGTTTACTAGTCTACTCTAGCTGGTTAATCCAATGTAAGAAAATACAGTTTTTGTTCGCCTTTTCCTTTTTCCCACCATTTAAGCACAAGTTCAAAATTCACACAAATCCAGAATAAGTTCTACCACCATTTATAATTTCAATTCCTTCTTTCTGAAAGCATTTTCTCTCACTTTCTGAAAGCTTTTCCTCAGGTTTTCACCAAAAACTAAAAAGGGTACCAATTTACATTTTGCCTTAGTTTGTCAGCCAAAACTCAAAGGGGTACCCCTTTGTATTTTTACCTCAGCTTTTTAGCAAAAACTCAAAGGTATACCCCATTGCAATATACCTCAATTTTTTAGCCAATTCTCAAAGGGGTATCCCTTTGCATTTTTACCTCAATGTTTCACCAAAAACACAAAGGGGTATCCCTCTGCCTTTTTCTCAGTTTTTCAACCAAAACGCAAAGGGGTACACCTTTGCATTTTGCCTTAATTTTTCATCTAAAACTCAAAAGGGTACCCCTATGCATATTTGCCTTAGTGTTTAGCCAAAAACTCAATGGGGTAGCCCTATGAGTTTTTTCTCAATTTTTTAGCAAAAACTCAATGGGCTATTCATTTAAATTACCTCAGTTTTTTAGCTAAAACTCAAACGAGTACCCTTTTGTATTTTTTTCTAATTTTTCAGCCAGAACTCAAAGGGGTACCCCTTTACATTTTTCCTAAGTTTTTCAAATAAAACTCAAAAGGGTACACAATTATATTTTTGCCTCAATTTTTCATTAAAAACTTAAAGATGTACCCTTTTGCATTTTTTCTCAGTTTTTAAGGTAAAATAAAATGAGTTACCCCTTTGAATTTTACCTTAGTTTTTCAGCTAAAACTCAAAAGGGTGCCCATTTAAGTTTTTACCTTAGTTTTTCAGCCAAAAATCAAAGGGGTACCCTTTTGAATTTTTGCCTCAATTTTCACTAAAAACTCAAAGGGGTAACCCTTTTTATTTTTGCCTCAGTTTTTCAGCAAAAATAAAAAAGGTACCCCTTCGCATTTTACCTCAATTTTTTAGCCAAATCTTAAAGGGGCACCTCTTTGCATTTTTTGCTCAGTTTTTCTGGCAAAACTTAAAAGGATACCCCTTTCCATTTTGCTTCAATTTTTCAGCTAAAACTCAAAGGGGTACCCCTTCGAGTTTTTACCTCAGGTTTTCACCAAAAACTCAAAGGGATACCCTTTTGAAATTTACCTTAACTTGTCAGCCAAAACTAGAAGGGGTACCCATTTGAATTTTACCTCAGTTTTTCAGCCAAAACTCAAAGGGTTGTCCTTTTGCATTTTTGACTCATTTTTCATCAAAAACTCTAAAGTATGACCCTTTGCATTTTACCTCCATTTTTTAGCCAAAACTCAAAGTGGTGGTCCTGTGCATTTTTGCCTCAATTGTTAACAAAAAAACTTGAAGAGATATCCCTTTGTATTTTTACTCAGTTTTTAAGCCAAAACACAAAAGGGTACTCTTTTACATTTTTTTCTCAATTTTTCAGTGAAAGTACAAAGCGAAACCCCTTTGCATTTTGTTGTAGTTTTTCACCCAAAACTCAAAGAGGAACTCCTTTCCATTTTTGCCTTAGTTTTTCACCAAAAACTCAAAAGGGTACCCCTTTGCATTTTTCCTCAATTTTTAGAAAAAAAAACTGAAAGGGATACTCGTTTACATTTTTGCCTCAGTTTTTCACCAAAATATCAAAGAGGTACCCTTTTGTATATTTCCTCAATTTGTAAGTGAAAACACAAAGGGGTACCCCTTTCCCTTTTGCCTCAATTTTTTAGTGAAAATACAAAGGGGTACTCGTTTGCATTTTGCTGTAGCTTTTCACTCAAAACCCAAAGGGGTACCCCCTTTGCATTTTTATCTCAGTTTTTCACCAAAACTCAAAACGGTATTCCTTTGCATTTTTCCCCAAGTTTCAAAAAAAAAACTCAAAGGGGTACTGCTTTGTATTTTTACCTTAGTTTTTCATCAAAAACTCAAAGAGGTGCCCCTTTGCATTTTTCCTTAGTTTTTAAGCCAAAACACAAAGGGTTACCCCTTTGAATTATTTTTCAATTTTTTGGCCATAACTTAAAGGTGTATCCCTTTGCATTTTTACCTCAGTTTTTCTACCAAAACTCAAAGGGGTACCCTTTTGCATTTTTATCTTGATTTTAACCAAAACATCAAAAGGGTTTTCAGTTATATTTTTACTTTAGTTTTTCACCAAAAATTTAAAAGGGTACCCCTTTGTATTTTGCCTCAATTTTTGAGACAAAACTCGAAGGGATACATATTTGCATTTTTGCCTCAATTATTCATCCAAAACTCAATTGAGTACCCCTTTTAATTTTGCCTTCATTTTTCAGCCAAAACTCAAATGGGTACCCCTTTGCATTTTTTCTTCGGCATTATAGCAAAAACTCAAAGGGGTATCCCTTTGCATCTTACCTCAATTTTTAAGCCAATACTGAAAGGGGTGCATACTATATTAATTCTAGTATACTATTCGGCTCGGACTAGTATTCTGTACTCTAAATTAATTCTTTCCTCTATTATCTTTAATTCCATTATCTAATACACTAATTAACTAGTTTTTTCATAAATATTACTTAAATTCATTATTTACAAAAATTACCAATTTATCCCAAAACATTTTATTCTCTTACAATTAAGTCCATTTTTACACCTTATTTACAATTTTGCCACTTATTTTTTCTCTCTAAATTCATTATTTAACATATAAATTATCAATTAGTCCCTATTTTACTATTTTCATGTCAAATTTTATTTTGTCCTCCAAAACTACGAAGGTTCATTTTTAACCTGTTCATTCACTACTTTATCATTTTTACCCGTTAAACTTATTATTTAGGTTAATTACCATTTTGATCCTAAACTTTTTATTTTCTTTCATGTAAGTCCTTGTTCACCTTAACTATGTCATTTTTCATTATTTGAACTTTATATTATGAAAATAAATGTTCATATGCCTTTAGTATTCCTTAACATTCAACATAAACCTTGGTATTATTTTTTTATATATAATTCACTTTAAACATTCAAAACCATCAAGAAATTCCTAAGATTTTCATTCGGCCACAAGTGATCACTACCCTATATTCATTTTTTTCATGTTTAACCATTCAAAACATTATTTTTAACATACTTGCTCATCTTTATAACAATTATTTTCATTATACACACATTTATCACAAACATCCTTAGCATACATAACATTAAATCAAACCAAATTAGGTAAAAATTAAGGGATTATGTATCCACTTACCTTAGATTCATTTTTTCCTCACTTCAATGTAACACCCAGTATCCAAACAATCTCCAATACCATAAGTTTCATTGGTGCCACCATATTTCAATCAATTCAAATCATCAATATACTACAGTCTAAATTTACAAAACCAAAATTTACATAAACCATTATCATTATACAACCTTTATGAGTATAAGAATCTCAAGATTATATATAACACTGTCTCATATATTATTCTTTTTCAAATAAGTACATGTTGAATCCTAGAGAGTTAGATCACTTCTTCTCATCCTCTATTCCAAGTCTGTCTCCTGCGCGCGGCAAACAAAATCACATGCTAAGTATAAATAATACTTAGTGGTGAGCATGAAACCCCAAAATTTTACTGCGGTTCATTCATATATTCTTTATAACTATACTTCATTACAATTACCTTTTTATACGAATTATTATCTTAAATCTCAAATTTCATTTTTTATTGATAAAATTACTATTTTATCCATATTTGAAAAATTCCATCTCAATTATGGCTTTTCAAGTTTTATTCTCAATTTTTGTTATCGAAATTGCAAGCATCATATTAACATAAAAATATATATTTGTGTAAAAATCATAATCTGTACTTTTTTTTCTTTTAAAATAAAAGGAAGATGATACAGTATAATCACTTTATAGATAACAGTATACAAATTCTTTAACCACACAACATATCAATATTTATTATCATTCTTTGCTTTAAATAAGGTTTAACTCGCCTTATTTTTTTTCTTATACGTTCTTAACTCAAAGTTGAGATTATTTGTAATCATTTCGCTAATCATTACCATGATTAATCCCATAACATATCAAACATTATCTTCATTCTTTCACTTCACATTATTTGTCTTACTCATTTTTAATTCATAACTCAAAATTAAGTGTGGTCGTATTTCAAGCGTCACAATAATTAATTCATATTTATCGAATTTAAGCTTCAATAGCAAATTCACTTTTCATTTGTTCCATACTATATGGATAAATTTTCACTTTAGACCCTAAAGTTTCAAAGATGTAAGTTTACCCTAATTTCATTTATTTCTCAGTTCTTTTATTTACTTTTTCTTATATTTTAGTATTTTTACATTTTTGCCCCTGATACACCATGGAAATACATCACTGAATAGGATGAACGGAACGATGGATCCCAGTACTCCAATATTATCAATTATACACATATTTTTTTCTTTTCTTTTTTTTCCTCCAAACACTCCAATACAGTCATGGAACCATATCGAGGTTATCACTATACAAGTCACCATGACTTGTTATAATGGTTACAGTAATATCCCTATAGGTAGTCATGTACATCCTAATTCCTGATTTCACATCTAATACTAAAGGCAAACCATAATTACAATTTATATCAATACATCATTACCAATCCATGATATTACAGTAATAATGAATAAGCATTATCAAAATTAGTCTATATTAGAATTAGTCTGTATAAAAATCAATTTGTATCATTATTAGTTTGTATCAAAATCAGTCTCATTATATCATAAATACCAATTATCATACAGTTTCTTCGATTAAGGCTATTCGGTCCACACATAATTATTCACTTATTGTTATTATTTTCTTCTCTATTACATATTCTCACATACCGTAGGACTTTTTTATTTAATATTATGTACTTATTCAAATTTATTTCTCAAATATACATAAATTTCTTTAAGGTCCTTATGAGGTTACATTATGTTTATTTCCCTTTAAAAGTTGTATTTTCTACTCACTTTAATTACAATGATCATATAACCATATATTTCTCAATTATTTCAAATTTAGTCCATAAAATTACATTTTGGTCCCAAATTTTTCAATGGTGGTCGAATTTCACTCTCAAAATAGGCATATCTAAATTTTAATTAAATGCCACAATTCCATTAATTTGGCTTCTACTTTCTCAACAATAAGCTCAATTTCACATTTCACTCGCAATTAACCTAAATTTTCCATAATTATATATACAACATATATCACCTTTATTTCATAGTTTCACATCCAAATTCCTCCCATATTATCACCCTTACTCATATATTATACATTTTTCATTATTTCAATGATTTTTTTCTAAATACCATTCACATATGTCATTGTTCACATATACATATACTATTCACATATATAGTTACTATTCACATATATGGTTACTATTTATAAAAAATATTTAATTTAGTAATTTTAGTTTAGTTCACCAAAATACTAATTAATTCACAATTTCCATTAAAATTCGATGTTACATATTCAAAATTTTCATGAAATTAGAGAGTTTATGTATTCACTTACCAAATCTTTCTCCAAATCACTCAATAAACTTTCCTTTGCCCTTATCTTTGATTATTTGATTTTTCTCACTTTGATTCCCTAATTGGCAGAATTTTATGTCTAAATTTCACTATGATTTCAAGTAATTTTAGTCCAAATAATTCATAGAAACTTAAATTCAACGCTTAAATAACTAAATTATCAAGAAAAATTCAATTTTCCCTAAACATACCAAAATGCCCACTTGATAAACTAGCTTATTTCTTGCTTCTTTCACCACTATCATCCACCAAGGATGGAAGAGAAGTCATTTATGGTAATTTAAATGAAATTAGGGTTACAAATCCTAAGGATTTAAACTTGGAAAGTGAGAAAAAATGGACAAAGATGAAGAATATAAGGCTAAGGCAGTAAGGAGAGTGAAAGTGTTGGCAAAATAAGGGAGTAAAAATCAGACTTTATCCCATTAAATATCACTTACCAAATTTAAGAAAAAATTAATTAAGTCTTAAGTGGGTCCAATGCCATTTGTCATCATTTAATTGGTTAAAATAATATTTCTTATTAATTTTTGATAAAAATTATACCAAAAATTCCTAAAAATATTAATTAGACCATGTTTAAAATTTCGGGTCAATCCAAGATTGTTTCGATATAAAACTTGGTACGAATGCCTATTTTTACCAGATCAAAAGCTAAATTTTTCAAAGTCTTCAAAAATTTATTTTACCCTTTTGAAAATTCATATTCATAATTTTTAGTGACTCGATGCAATCGAAATAATTTTATGAGATCCGTGGAATATTTTCAAGTCAGTCAAAGCTTCCGATCAACTCTATCGGTCCCATTATTTATTTTATTTTTCATTTTGGAAGCCTATTTGACCTTAATTTCATCCCCAATTATACCATCAAACTCATCATAAATATTACTTTCCAATTGTGAAGAAAAATTTTTACGGGCCCAGTGGACCTCGGGCTGTACTATTCACCCCGAAAAGTATTATTCATGAGATCGACGATTCATGGGACGTTACATTAAATCTCCCTTTCCATAGCCTTTAATCCATGAAATATCTTCCTCCAAAATAAAATCCTAAAGTGGCCGAATATTCACAAGAAAAATTTCATCATTTTCTTGCTTCATTTTTCCAATCTAACTAGATAATCTTACTTATAAAACCATTAAAATAAATTATGGGGCTTAGTTTTCATCACCTCATATTTGATACATAATCTTCAATCCTTGATTTTTTTTTCCACCATTATTCCTTTAAATGGGGATTGGGGACCAGTACAAGAAAATGTAAAAAGAGCAACGGAATCGATTCTGTTACTAAATTAGCAACGAAATTCAATTTTTGTTGCTATTTACCAACGAAAAATTGGTTAAACTTTGTAAATTTAGCAATGAAAAAATATTTTGTTATCTTCCGTTGCTAAAAGTGGAGGAAATTTTTAGCCCTAAAATTTAGCAACGGAATCAAACTTCTGTTGCTAAATTAGCAACGAAATATGATTTCAGTTGCAATTTTAACAACGGAATTTAGATTTCGATGGTATTTTTGGTTCTAAAGGAGATGAAAAAAATTTAGAACAAAAAATAACAACAGAATTGGATTTACATTGCTAAAATTGCAAAGAAAAAAATATTCGGCTGCTATTTTAGCAACGAAATTTACATTTCGTTGGTATTTTTAATCCCCAAGAGATAAAAAAATTTGGGTCCAAAAATAGCCACGGAATTGCTTTTTCGTTGCTAAAATTACAACGAAAAATCTATTCAATTGTAATTTTAGCAACGAAATTAAATTTCGATGGTATTTTTTTCCAAAGGAGAAAAAACTTGGGATCAAAAATAGCAACGAAATTAGATTTTCGTTGCTAAAATTGCAAAGGAAAAAATATTCAATTGCTATTTAGCAATAGAATTTACATTCCATTAGTATTTTTGGTCCCAAGGAGATAAAAAAAATTTGGGTCAAAAAATAGCAATGGAATTACTTTTCCATTGCTAAAATTGCAACGAAAAATCTATTCAGTTGCAATTTTAGTGACGAAATTTAGATTCCGTTGGTATTTTTGGTTCCAAAGAAGAAAAAATTTATGTCTAAAAATAGCAATGGAATTGGATTTTCATTGCTAAAATTGCAACCGAAAATAATTCGGTTGCAATTTTAGCAATGAAATTTACATTCCGTTGGTATTTTCGGTCCCAAAAATATGAAAAAAAAAATTTAGGTCCAAAAAAAGCAACGAAATTGGATTTCTATTGCTAAAATTGCAACCGAATTGAAATTTACATTCCGTTGGTATTTTTTTTCCCAAAAATATGAAAAAAATTTAGATCCAAAAATAGCAACGAAATTGGTTTTCCGTTGCTAACATTACAACCGAATATTAATTTGGTTGGTATTTTCTAATTTACCCTAGGTATAAATACTCATTTTTCCTTCTCTCCCTAATTTAGCTCGGCCACAAAAGCATGCTAGTCTCTCTCTCAAAAATCAACTCTCTTTACTCTATTATAGCAAAAGCTATGGCAAGCACTAAACCTGATCATGATGGCCGTGAGGACGAGGGAGCACCTTCTGCCGAAGATTAGGACACCGAAGCTCAGGTCGCTTCGATCGTCAAACTCGATGAGGTCGCCATCACCACCGATAAATAGGACGAAGATGCGATTCTTGATCTGTAAATAATCTTTTCCAATGTCTTCTACTTTTTTTGATTTCTAGGGTTAAAGAGATTTTTAATTAATCTTATTTTACTTTTCTTTCTGTTGTTTTCGCTTGAAGGAAAGCCAAGCTGTATCGATTTGATAAGGATGGGAATCAATGGAAGGAAAGAGGAGCTGGTATTGTTAAGCTCTTAAAGCACAAGGAGATTGGCAACGTTCGCCTTGTTATGAGGCCATCTAAAACTCTCAAGATCTATGCTAATCATTCAGGCGAGCTTTTTCTCCCGACTTCTTATTCTTGGTTTATTGTCATTACTTTTTCACTTGGAATTTAATTCCTTTTTTTGTTTCCTTAATTCTTTTGTGCAGTGCTTCCAACTATGTTTCCTTAATTCTTTTGTTTCCTTAACTATCATATTCCAAGATTTTCAATTCCTAGGTCTCTCTCTCTCTCTCTCTCTCTCTCTAAATGCAAGAAAGAAACAAATATACTGAATATTTTAGATTGGGGTTGTATCTATTTATCTCTATGTTAATCTTTCTTTCTTTAATTGCTTGATTGAATTGTTAGTTCATATTTATAGGTTTTTGATGATTTATCTTTTATTTTGGTGGTTGAATTCTAGGCTGGTTTAACTTGGTTATGATTTTGGTGATTCTGTGGTGTTCAGATTGCAAGAAATATATAAAATTATAAAACATCTTTTACTGTGTTCATTGATATAGTTATATTCTAATCTTTAAATCAAAAAATCTTTTCCTTAATCATATGCTTGAATAAAGTGATTTCTTTTTTATTGTTTAATATAATTTTGATCAAGATTTACTTGCTAAATAGCCTTAAAAGTACATTTAAAATCGACAGCAAGTTGAATAAGTTTCTAATTTTCTATGTTTGTGTACTGAGAAAAGGAGAATAAAGATTGAAATTTAATAATTATCATCAATGGATTTCTTTGCCTAATCTGATTTGTTTTGCCTCATTTTATGAGTTCTTTTTTTTTAATTTATTTAAATGAAAGCTTGAGATTTTGATTTTTTCCTAATTTGTTGAGTGATATTCCCCTTAATTTTGAGTATTTCTACTTCTTAGTTATTTCAAATTTGATCCAATTACAAGGGTGGATGTTATTCCCCTATTTTTAGAGAGAGCTGACTATAATATCAAGGTGATCACAATATTTCATATCGTATCTACATGTCTTTTAAGTTGCCTTCGGTTTGGTTTAGCTGTTCATGCCCGTCACCATGTGGTTGCATTTATATTGATATAAAGATTGCTTTAGCAGTCAGATTTTTATAGCAGACATTACTCTGTTATGTGTGATCTAGATTGATTTAATTTGCAAACTATGATATATATGGCTGGCTTGTTTTCTTTGTATTGATTCTGAAATATGTGAACTTCCTGGAGAAGCATCTCTATTATTCTGGTTTTTTAGGTTGCTTACTTGCAAATATTTACCCATTGCTAGTATGACATGGTTTATCCATGTCAACTTCTTAGATGAATATTAGGAAAAATTTTAGCATTAACATTTGAAAAATTTGAATTGACTTGGTAAATTGCAAGTAGTTTCAGTACTATGTGAAGTCGTGTACAATAGTACATGCACAGTCAATTATTTTCATAGTATAGGTTCATCTCATTGTTCGCATAAAGAAACATTTATTTGCAATATTATATATGTGCTTTCACTTGATCTAATGGATCTTGCTGGTCCTGTTTCAGTTTGTTTTAGAGGTTACAAGGGAAAGATAGCTGAGGGGCTCTCTACTAATGGACAATGAAACCATGGAAAGGGAGATTCAACAAGCCAATATTTCCCTTGATTTCTATAATGTGAAAGCCGCAAGAATTGAAGATCAGGTATCTCTTATAACTTTTTGCTGGTGCTAAAATAAGGTGCAAATTGTATTATGTCCAGACTAATAAGTACTTGTTTGCAGTTAAAAGTTTCTTTAGACCAGCTTCATAAACTTACAGAAGAGAAGTCTCAAAAATCAGTTGCGCTAGAAAAAACCCAGAAGCGATTATCAAATGTTAGAAAATCATCTAACCAAGCAAGAGAGTCATTGGAGGAGTCCATATCTGAGGTTGAAAGAAGTCGAAAGGCCTTTTTGGAGCTGCAAACAGAATTAGAGGAAGAGAGGTAATGAGAGATTTTCTTTTCTATCTAGTTTATGCCAAATGCAGGCATGACCCGGTCATTATTTATTTATCAGATTCGATAAGAGAAGAGTAAAGGAGTAGTTAAAAGTGGCAAAGAGAAAGGTTTTATGCCTTCGGGCAGAGACTGAGGGGTCATCAATTCTGGAAAAGCTTCAGCAGGAACTTAAAGAATACAGGGAAATAGTCAAGTGTAGTATCTGCCTTGAAAGACCTAAGGAGGTAAAAATTTAGGAGTTCCTTATAATATTATTTTCTACAATGAAGATTTATTGGATGTGTACATATGCACTATTAGGTATTATATTCTGAATGATGAAGAATTTCCCTTATTCATAGATGTCCCTATTTTGGGGTGTGATGGGTTAACACTAGAGCTTGTAAACAAGCTAAGAAAACTTGAGACTTTCTGAATGCTGTAGACAATTGTAGATGGACATGCTTATTATTTTCTTTTAAGGGTCTAGGTTGTGATCTTGCTTAGTTTTTTTGGCTTCACTGTATTTACAAAGCTTGTTTCTTCATTTAACTGCTTGGCGCCACTGGAATCTTTCAATTTATTATTTGCAGATGCCCAAAGTTTGTGCAAGGTGTACTTGGCATCGGTTTAGATATGTAAAAAGTTTTGAAAAGTGAATAGTGTTTTGTTTCACTTATATCTCATTTTTACCTGGTATTTTTTCTAATGAATGTTTTTATTTTAGTAAATTGTTTCTGTGGGCCCTCATCAGCAATATCAATCTTCCTGAATTCTGATGTTACAATTCTGTTTGTTGAGTCAATCTCACGAATTGAGATCATACAATTCTTGCTTATGAGATAGCGAAGAGGGATGTTTGAATAATGCGGCTGGATGTATTTTGTTAGTATTGAAGCAAAATGTTCATAGTAAGTACTGGCTTTGTGTGTTTCTTTTTTTTTCTTTTTTTTTTTGTTTAAAATGTTGCAGGTAACCTACTGGCTATTTGCTATGAAAAGGAAACTGCGAAGAAAGAAGTTATATCTCTCTGTCCTAGCTTTATTGGTTTCATGGAACATATCGAAAAGAGTTCAAAATAATTATATGGGGGTGATTTCTGATATTTCCTGTGAAAAAATGGTTGTTCAATTGACTTTAATAGTTTTACTTGTCTGCTGAAATGATTTAAGTTTTTTTTCTATTTTTGGCATTAAAGGGATGTATTATTGAACTATCCCCGTTTCATGATTCCAAGTGGCATAGAAATTCTTTAGTAGGGATGTTCCTTCAACTATATGTTCTATTCATGATAAATGTTTTTATGCTATATTTTTCAAAAACAAGGAGCACTGCTCTCCCTTCTTCATGTGCATATACCACACTCTATCTGGATTTGAAAAAGATAATTGCTTTGTGTTAGTTGATATTGAAATGATGATTGTCATGATGTGTATGTGTTCCACTTGTATTACTGATGGGATTATAAGTTGAACCACATGAACTGTTGATTTCTATAATAATCATCAATTCATTGTTATTGTTGTTATTATTAAATTCAAAATTAATTAATTACATGTTCTTTACTGGCTTGAATTCTTTTATATTATATTTTCACATTTTAATTGAATTTATTTAATTATTGTTCAAAAATTTAGTGACGGAATAGCGACGATAATTTTGTCGCAATTATTTAAGAATACTAGCTGAATTTAGCAACGAAAACTTCGGTTGCTAGAAATAACAACGGAATTTGATTTCGGTTGCTATAATAGCAACATAATTTATTTTCGGTTGCTAAAAATAGCAACGGAAATTCTAATTCCATTAGTAAAAATAGCAACGGAAATTGAAATCTGTTGCTAAATTTAGCAACGAAAAATAATTTTCATTGCTAAAAAATACCAACCATCAAATATGCAACTAAATATTCTGTTTCTATTTTTCGTTGCTAATTTTTATTAGCAACGGAAATCCAACAAATTCAGTTGCTAATTTTCGTTGCTATTTGCTAATTTTCTTGTAGTGGACTACCATGATGGAATAGAGAAGCTAGAATTTAACTTAAAAGATTAGATTTAGGGAAAAATTAAAAGAGAGATGAAAAAATCAAAAGGAAATGGTGAAGAACACCATTCGGTCATGAGCGAAGGGAGGAGAAGATGTAGAAATCTACAGTTTTCTCTAGAAAGTACTGATATTTTGGCCTTATATAGGCTAAATTTTGGGTTTGGATGGTCCAACCACTTTGGTTGGACCTAATTTAAGCTCAAAATTTTGGACCTAATTTAAGCCCAAAATTGATTTTAAGCCTATTTAATGCACTCTAAATTATTTATCTCTCTTTTCAAATTCAAATTCACTCAAAATTAATTTCATAATTTTTAAAATAATAAATTAAGCTTTCATAAAAAAAATTTAGATCAATCGGAATCCATTTTCGATTTGGTTCACTTAAACTGGTCCAATTAGCAAAATTTTGATGTTACCATAAAATTATTTTTTCACTATTAAATTATTTTAAATACTAATTAGAGCTTATCTGAAACTTTCTACAATTTTTAAAGTTCATTTATTATTTTTAAAGTTTCGGTCAAATCCACGGTCAACCAATTACTATTTAAACCGAAATTATTTTTTTTCTTACTTTCTATATTCAATTCTTACTAAAAATACTTCTATAATTCTCAAAATATATTCATTAGGCTCGATGAATAATTTTGAATCAATTAGAGACTGTTTTTCGATCTAGTTCGCTTTTACCAGTCCCATAACCTAATTTTCAAGTTATCAAAAATTAATTTTCATTATCATATAATTTTACTCATTAATACGAGAGCATCCATATTTTCAGATTATCTTTCTGAGATCCTTAGCATATTTTATGGTCCGATCAAATTAAATCAAACTAGTCATATTTCAACTTTGGGAGTTACTCATCTTTTTTTAATATTTATTTTTTCTAACTTTTTAATGCCTTTTGAGGCCCAAATGACCTTCATTTGACCCTAAATTTGAATCACGGATTCCAGCTAACATGCTCTTTCCAATGTTCAGATAAAATATTTTTTAATTTTAGAAGTTACTATTCATCCCGATATCACTATTTATTATTGGAATACTATTGCCGAATAATCCGGTATTTAGGCCATTACACCTCTATCTTTACCCATATTAACGTTCAATTCATCAATAGTTTCCTTAAGGGATTTTGCACACGGAGTTTTTTAGCCTTTACTTGAGGTAGTTCCTTCCTTTATCTTTATTGGGCTTACTGCATTCAATTGAGAGAGCAACTTGTCCTCCTTCTCTTTCTCAATCTGATTGCGTAACCGGAATCCTTTCCTTGGAGATGCTTGAAACCAGTCCCCATAGTCAAGTGCAAGCATAGGTTCCTTACAATCCTGCACACAATGTCCAATACACCCACAAGAGTAGCAAAATGTGGGTAGGCACTCATACTTTAGTTTAGTCGCTAATATTTGATCCCCCAATTCTAACAGTACTGCTCTCCTTAGTTTTTCAGCGACAGAGAATGAAACCTGAAATGGCAAGTATGGAGCCTAACCGATATTCTCTCCCTCGTCAAAATCAACAAAAGTACCAATTATATTAGCTATCGCAATAGTTGTTTCTTTTGAGTGCCACAAGAATGGGATCTGATAAGCTCTTACCCACATTGTAACTTCATCAAAATCTGGCATTGTTGCCGTGTCATCCTCCTTCATTTCTCGCAGTAAAAGGAGTTAGTTATCGAAGCAATGTGGTCCTTGGTCCAAAACCCGCTGCTTGTTTGCTTCTGTAAAAAATTGGAAAATGAAAGTGCTATTCCCCAATTCTCTGAGACTAAAACCCCTCTATAATCGCCAGCTTGCCAACATGGTATTCCTAAATGCATTTACATTAACGCTTTTGATATTCAGTATTTTCCCAATCAGAGTGAGATACGCAATCTTTGTTTTGCATTTGTCTTCTAAGATCACCTTTCCGACTTGATTTTCTTCTGCTGGTAGTTGTAGAGACGAGAGCAATGAGTCAATGTCATCTGATTCAGCCATCAAGATCCACCACCCTGGCCTAAGCCAAGGAGAAAAAACCCTAGATCTGCAAATGAGATACAGGGAGAGAGAGAACCCCTACGAGAGGGGGGAGTTGGTTTTTGACAGCTCGGATTACTAGATCTATTAATTTTATGAACATAATGAGTTTTTTTCAATATAATATCTTAAAACTTCAATCTGTGATTATTATATTTTTTTTATTGGTTTTTGTGATTATTATATTTTATTATTCATAAAATACTACTTTAATAGAAAAATATACAGATGTTAATTTATTATTTAAAAAAAAATAAGAAACTGATGGCATATGGGAGAAGTCGTGAAATATGAAGACACGGGATTTAAGTGAGATTATATAGAGGGAAGTAGAATAGGTTTATAGCAAGACAAATAAATTATTTTTTGTTATTTATCTTTTTTCTTGAAACCGCAAAAGTGTATTGACAACATTTTATTGCAGTTTTAATGTAAAATTTTCATCTAGTTGATGAGATCCGTGTACCTAGATCCGCAGCTAACTAACTGTTGTGGTTTTATTGAAGATTCCTATTAAATATTTGTTTCAAAATACATCATTTATCAAATTATTTATAAAAAAACATTATTTATAAAATTATACCAAATTTTTAGGAGAGCATTTTTTTTTAAGTTTTAGATAGTTTTTCAAAATATTAAAAAATAAATTTCATGAAGTACAAAAAGGAAAATGTTGCCCCATTTCCATGGGGCCGCTGCATTGAATTTAGAAAACATTTAGTCTAAATGTAATATTTTTTATGTTTTTAGCGTCATATTGAATATAATTAATATTAAGAATAAATTAAATTTGTCTATATGAAATAAAAAATTAAAATTAAACTTCTGCTTAATTTTTGGATATATATATATATATATATATATAAAAGATTTATTTAATTCAAAAATAAAATTTTATTAATGTGTGTTATTATTAATTAAACTCCTGCTTAATTTTTGGATATATATATATATATATAATTCAAAAATAAAATTTTATTAACTTGTGTTATTATTAATTAAAAATAATAGGTGATTTTTAAAAAAGTGGATTAAGGTCAAGGTGAGTGAAAACAGGAGTTTTTTTTTTTCAAAGAGTGGGTTAACGAGAACTAAACTGAAAGAGGACTCAAAAGCAATATTTTTAAAAATAAAAATCTAAAAAAGGAAGTATTTTTGTAATAAAAAATTTGAATAGAATATATTTTAAAACATTTTACAATTATTTTTGTGAAAATCTTTTGTGCCTTGTAGGGTGACTCATCTTCATCTTTATTCTCGAATCATTTGGTTTAAATATTTTACATAAAAAAGAGCTCAGACCTACAAGTTATGTTCTAGTAGTCATACCCATGGAAGAGGTCCTTTTTCCAGAGGCTGGGGACTGGCATATGAAAATTGTGACTAGATGCGTTCGGGTTTTAGTTAGGGAATGTGTTGGCCCAAGGCTACATCTAAATTTTGATGATAATCAAACCTTAAATAAACTCTATTGAGAAATCTGTTATAAGCTTGTTTTGCAGATATTTCTATACATCTTTCTGATGCATTTATCAATAATGAAGATTATGGAATGATTTCTTGAAGACCAAGTTGAAGAATATTTTAGTCTAAGGAAAATTAAGTTATTAAATTGTAAGATCAATTTGAGGATCAAATTGTCATTCATACATACAAATTCTAAGTTTTAAAATTGCATAAAAATGATTTTAAGTCATAAATCTTGTTTTTAGTTAAAACTGGTTTCTTTCAGAAAATGCTTTAGAAATTTGTCCGTCAGAATTTACATTAGAAATTGGATTAGAAATCTGAACAAATTTCTGATCGAAAATCTGCCTTGCGCTAAAAGACAAAATAACGGTAATAAAACGGCTAGTAAGGGACAGAATTGTCTGTTCCGTTTTCTAACAGTCATAAACGACTAGTTTTATGTTTTCTCACTTCAAACCATGTTTTTGGGTATAAATATGAGTTGTGAGAACATTTAGAATGTTAGAGAAAATATTGGAAAGATTTTCTAACTCTTAAGAGAAAAGCTTACTTGTTTTAAAATCTCACTTTCCATCTTGCACTTCATCTTTACTAATCATCCTCAATTGATTATAGCTTTTGTTGTAATTAATTAGTGAGGAATTTCTATTGTGAAAGATTGTGAGTTTGGGTTGGCTAGAACCTAAGTGAAATTCTAGTAAGTGTTTCAATATTTTACTTGGGAAAAATATTGTGGGTAGATATACATAGGATTGTATATTGGCTTGAACTCTTGCCCTTAAAAGAGTTAAGAGTGGAGAGAAAAGCTCAAGAGTGATTCTTGAGGAGTGGAGGTAGGCGGGTTGGCCGAACCACTATAAATTCTGTGTGCTTTACTTTTCTGCTCTATTTTCTATCTTCTACAATTCTGTTTTTCATTCTGAAAATTTGTTTTATTCAAAATTCTGTAAAACGAATTTCTGAGCCACTGCTAACAAATTTAATATACTCTTTCAGAAATATATTTGAAGGTTAAAAAGAACTTGCAAAATCTATCATTATTGTTATCTTGCATTTTTTACATTATCTGTTAGAAAAGCTATCAGAAATCTGCACTTGCATACAATTCTGTTTGTTTAGAAATTTGGCCAAAAAATTTTAAGACACCCAATTCACCCCCCCTCTTGAGTGTCTTTCGGGACCAACATTTGGTATCAGAGCGGTTCTCTATTCCCTAAGGTTTAACCACCTTGAGTGATCCTAAAAATGGCCGAATCAAGTAGTTCTCAAATTTCTACTCCATTTAAAGAGGGACATTCTGTCCATCGTCCTCCTATGTTTAGTGGTGAAAACTATCCTTTCTGGAAGGTTGTCATGAGACATTTTATTCAATCTCAAAATATGGATTGCTGGGATATTATTGAAGATGGATATGAGCATCCACGAAAGATTTCTGATGAAGCAGGAGCATCAGAAACTGCTACTGTTCTAAAGACCAGAAAAGAATTTACAGAAGCTGAAAAGAGAGAAGTGCAGCTAAATTCTAAAGCAATGAGTATACTTTTCTGTTCATTGCACACTAATGAATTCAACAGAGTTTCTGGATGTGATACAGCTAAAGAAATCTGGGATAAGCTTCAAGCAACATATGAAGGAACAAATCAAGTTAAAGACACTAGACTTCATGTTCTGATGGTAGATTATGAAGCATTCAAAATGAAGCCAGAAGAGTCAATTTCTGAGGTAATCAATAGGTACGTTAAATTAACTAATGAAATTAAGGCTCTTGGTAAAAAACTTGATGAACATAATAAAATTGCTAAGCTTGTTAGAGGTCTCACACCTAGATGGGAAGCAAAAGCATCAATTCTGTTAGATAAGGATCTTAGCACTTTAAATTTTGATAATGTTTGCGGATCTCTTATTTCTCATGAACTTTACATTAAGTCTCAAGATGCAGAAAAAGAAAAAGATAGAAAATTGAAAGCTGTTGCTCTCAAAGCAGAATTTGGAAGTGATTATTCTACAGGTGATGATGAGATGGCCTTGATTACAAAGAAGTTCAAAAAGCTGTACAGAAATGGGAAAAAATCGTACAGAAAGCAACATCAGAAATTCTCTCATCACAAAGCAGAAAATTCATCAAATTCTGGTGATGTAATTTGCTATGAATGCAACAAACCCGGTCACATCAAACCTAATTGTCCTAATCTAAAAAGAAAGAAGAAAAAGTTTAGAAAGAAAGCTATGAAAGCTACATGGAGCGACACTGAAGATTCAAGCACAAGTGAAGCAGAATCTGCAAATTCTGATGATATTGGTCTGATGGCAATTTCTGATCGTGAAGACCAAAATTCTAACTCAGATGCTGATGACAGAAGTTCACCTGAAAATAATTCAGAAAATTCTGAGGTAAGTGATTCTGATTCTAATTCTGACTCAAATGAAAATGGAAATGAATATGAAAAAATGCTTGAATGCTTTGAAGATTTACATCATAAATATCTTATGCTTAAAAAGACTTATATTGAGATAAAGAAAAATTATGATGAATTACTTGTAGAACAAGAAAATGCAAAAGGAACAGAAATTAAAATGAAAAATGATTATTCGATTTTGGAAGGTAAATTTATTGCTTTGCAAGAAAAATGCAATGTAAAAGAAAAACATGTTTGTGTGTGTAATGAGAATTCTGTTGAAAATCTGAATGTAAAATCTGTTCATAATTCTCATGCAAGTACTTCAAAAAATTATAACAGAAAATACACCCAGAAAAGGTATCAGAAATACTCATCTGATAAAATGGTAATTAGCACTTCTGCTACATGCTTTTATTGCTGTAGAAAAGGACATATTTCGAAATTCTGTTATTACAAGAAAAATGCTAATTCTACCAAATATAAATGGGTTGTTAAAAATTCTGCAAATATTGTAACTAACCATGAAGGACCCAAGAAAAGTTGGGTACCTAGAAAAACTTGATTTCTTTGCAGATTTGCCTCAAAAGTGCCAAAACAGAAAGATGGTATATATATATAGTGGCTACTCAAGGCATATGACGTAAGACAAAGCTAAGTTTTCTAAACTGAAAATCTGAAAGTAGTTTTGTCAATTTTTGTGATAATAGAAAATAGTAGAAGATGTTGAAATGAAAAAATATATTTTATAAGGGTAAAGATCTAAAAATTTCTACAAGAAAATTGCGACATGTAAGTTTTTATGCATTAAAAAAAATTTGTCAAAAAAAAATTTGGTGAAGGGAATGCCAAAAATGAAGATTGATAAAGATAATATATGCAAGTATGCCTACTTGAAAAACAATCCCGAAATTAAAAAAAAAATTGATGAATGAAAGATTTATACGTTAATCTTGTGAGAAGTTTAAAAGAAAATTTAATGAGCAAGAAAACTTGAATTGTTGGCTCAAGGCCACAACAAAGAAGAAGAAGAAGAAGAAGAAGAAGAAGCAGAAGAAGAAGAAGAAGAAGAAAAAGAAGAAGAAGAAAGACAAACCTTATTAGCAAAAAAGAAGAATTGAAATGGGTATGAGCATTATTTTTCTCTCTAAACAGGTGCGTCTTCTTTAAATATCAAAGAGCAAATTTTAATTTTTTTGTGTGTGTGGTTTTACATCTTTGGTCTGCTGGAAGTTAAATTTAAAAAGATATTTGAGTGTTGAAGAAGTTGAATATATGAAGAAAAAATCAAGAAATTCTTCAGCCTTAAAAATGGGTATTCCGATTTTTACTAAAGAAGAGAAGTTAAAATCTTTTTAAAATCTAATTTTTGAGATGATGATTTCGTGTACTAGTGGGTTAACTAAAGTTGAAATAGTCAAAATATATGCAAATTGTCTTTGTTACCCCTAGCCTTCATGTGTGTTGTTTTAAAATTGTATAGGGACAACCTTGACATTTCATTTTATTTGTGGTTCACGTGTTGGGTAATTGCAAAATTGCAAGTTCCCAAATTTAATAATTTTTCAATGGTCAAACTTCATTGATTATTTTAACTTTGAATTTAAAACTCAAAAATTGCTTTTTCCCACCTAAAAATCGTGTGCTACCTTTTACAAATTTCAAAGTCAAAGACTTTTCAACAAACTAATGGTTTAAAGGAAAATTCACAAAAGACAAATTTTCTATTTTATGGCAAAACGTGATTCACTTTACAATTGAGATGTTGGTCTTTGAAAATTGTGTTTTTATCTTTTAAGTGGCTAAAAGAATTCTATTCTCTTTCCCTTTAAAAAAAAATTATATATATATATATATATATATATTTGCTTTTACTTTATAAAAAAAAATGTTTTCACGTTAAAATAAAAAAAAGGGGGAAATTGAATTTGTTGTCTTCCTTTTATTTTGAAAAAGTTTTGAAAGCTTTTTGTCTTTTGTGTTCTTGTCATTTAAAAAGAAAACCAAAAGCCCCATTTTTACAAAATACAAAACGTATGGTTTTGGTTAAAAGAAAAGTGATTTGTTGAAAATTGTGTTACTTTTAAAAAGTTAAGTCTTTAAAAATTGTGCCTTACTTTTAATAAGTTAACTTTTTGACTTTGAAAAATGTGATTTTTGTTTATTCCAACAAGTTAACTTTTTTAACCTTGAAATATGTGCTTTCCACTTTACACATTTTGTCTTTTACAAATTTCTTATTTCATACTTCACACTTTACGTAACTTTTCTTTCAAAATCTTTAAAGTATCAAGTCTTTGTGTTTTCTTCATACCAATATTATTTCTTCTCTTAGGAAAAACGTGCCATTCATTTCTTGCTTTTTATCTTTTAAAATCCCACCTTTCATAGTTCACAAGCTCTTCTTCACGTCATTCTCTTTCAATTATTACTTGGGTTAAATACTTTGTGTTCTTTTAAAACCCAAATCGTCATTTCTTCAAAGAACTCAGCCTCCCTTATTCTTTCTTTTATTTCTTCTTAATCCAAATCGTTACTGCAAATGGGTTGATAAAAAAAATGGTTGCCAAGCATCATCCTCGTCGATCTCCTTCGGTTAATCACGTTGCAGCAAAAATCAAAGATGGACAGGTTTTTCTCTTTGAATTTTTGTTGGTATATTTTGGATATTTTAAAGATTATTTTGTGGCGTAAATTATTTTTGGGTTTATTTAAATCTCTTGTGCATATTATGTTATCTCTTTCCTTTTTGATTGATGACAAAAAGGGGGAGAATAATGGAGAAATATTGATGAATAACGATAATTACAAAGGGGGAGAAAAATGGAAGAAAATAGATAAAATTTTTTGGAGAAAATTTGATAATTAAAAATGGAGAGAAACATATGCATGATTTCTTGTTGATGGAAAATTATTGGAAATTTAATATGCTGATATGCTATTTAATTCATTGTGATGCATGATTTCTTTAAAAATATTTCTTGTAAAAAATCAAGTTAAATTTTTACAGAATTCATTGGCATGCTTATATTTTGATAAAATCTGAAGTTTTACATGGATTTACACTTACTTTACAGATTTTATTTTTTCTGTAAATACCCCATGCATATATTCAGGGGGAGTTTTTAGACTAACCAAGATAGACTTCTAAGTGGAGTTTATTAAGGTTTTGTCATCATCAAAAAGGGGGAGATTGTTGGCCCAAGGCTACATCTAAATTTTGATGATAATCAAACCTTAAATAAACTCTATTGAGAAATCTGTTATAAGCTTGTTTTGCAGATATTTCTATACATCTTTCTGATGCATTTATCAATAATGAAGATTATGGAATGATTTCTTGAAGACCAAGTTGAAGAATATTTTAGTCTAAGGAAAATTAAGTTATTAAATTGTAAGATCAATTTGAGGATCAAATTGTCATTCATACATACAAATTCTAAGTTTTAAAATTGCATAAAAATGATTTTAAGTCATAAATCTTGTTTTTAGTTAAAACTGGTTTCTTTCAGAAAATGCTTTAGAAATTTGTCCGTCAGAATTTACATTAGAAATTGGATTAGAAATCTGAATAAATTTCTGATCGAAAATCTGCCTTGCGCTAAAAGACAAAATAACGGTAATAAAACGGCTAGTAAGGGACAGAATTGTCTGTTCCGTTTTCTAACAGTCATAAACGACTAGTTTTATGTTTTCTCACTTCAAACCATGTTTTTGGGTATAAATATGAGTTGTGAGAACATTTAGAATGTTAGAGAAAATATTGGAAAGATTTTCTAACTCTTAAGAGAAAAGCTTACTTGTTTTAAAATCTCACTTTCCATCTTGCACTTCATCTTTACTAATCATCCTCAATTGATTATAGCTTTTGTTGTAATTAATTAGTGAGGAATTTCTATTGTGAAAGATTGTGAGTTTGGGTTGGCTAGAACCTAAGTGAAATTCTAGTAAGTGTTTCAATATTTTACTTGGGAAAAATATTGTGGGTAGATATACATAGGATTATATATTGGCTTGAACTCTTGCCCTTAAAAGAGTTAAGAGTGGAGAGAAAAGCTCAAGAGTGATTCTTGAGGAGTGGAGGTAGGCGGGTTGGCCGAACCACTATAAATTCTGTGTGCTTTACTTTTCTGCTCTATTTTCTATCTTCTACAATTCTGTTTTTCATTCTGGAAATTTGTTTTATTCAAAATTCTGTAAAACGAATTTCTGAGCCACTGCTAACAAATTTAATATACTCTTTCAGAAATATATTTGAAGGTTAAAAAGAACTTGCAAAATCTATCATTATTGTTATCTTGCATTTTTTACATTATCTGTTAGAAAAGCTATCAGAAATCTGCACTTGCATACAATTCTGTTTGTTTAGAAATTTGGCCAAAAAATTTTAAGACACCCAATTCACCCCCCCTCTTGAGTGTCTTTCGGGACCAACATTGGGCCATAAGCTGAATAATATATTCTATTTTTGTTGAGAAATGAAATCGATTTACTTGCGTTGATTGAAAAAAAAAATAGTGACTAAATTAGCAACGCAATGGTTATAGTACAAGTATTTGTTTTTATTAATAATGATAGGTATTAGTGCAGTAACCAAGATAGAAGAGGGTGAATTGTTGATGTGGTTTGAGTAATTTCCAAAATAAGGGAACCTGGGCCATAGTAGTAGTGTCTTCTGGCATGGAATTGATTGAGGGTCAGAGCTTGTTGAATATTTGGATCCGCAAACATACAAGTATTTGTGTAATGGTATTAATGAGGGCAAAGTGGATGTAATTGGATTAACTAGTTATTAAAAAATTTCAGGGTTTAATTATTATTAATGGACAATGTGAGTAGGGTTTGTTAGTGATAATGGTAAATGTATGATGTAAGAAGTAAGAAGAGATGGTTTGTCCGTGAAACAAGCATAAACGCTATCTGAAAGGCAATACAATGCTCTTAAAAAGAAAGAAGGTACCACTAGATGGCAAAGACAGAGAGAGAGAGAGAGAGAGAGAGAAAGAAATGTCATGTCAAAACAACACAACATGCTCCAAATCTCTTAAAGAGGGTAATAATAATAAGAACAAAGGAACACAACCCCACTCGCTCTCAAACTCTGCGTTTCTCTCTCTATTTGTCATTTGCTTTCTCCGCGTCTCCTTAGCCTCTGCTCATGGGGGACTTTCCCTGAGACTAAGGCTTATCACCTTTCTCTCCCTTCCCCTATTCGTTAGCCACGCCTACACTTCATCATCTTTCTATGCTTATTCTTTGCCATTTGTTTCCGGCGAAGAAATAGAACCCACAAAGAAGACAAATTTTGCATGAATTTAACTCCTCTCATTGTTGTATTGTAATATATTTCTCTCAGACCCATCAAAAGGATTCAACTTTCCACTTGCCAGGTTGAAGAAGATACAATTAAATAAATAAATATAAAGGAATTTTATCCTTCATCGTCATCATCAAAGTGGAAGAGGAGCTTAAAGTAAGAAGTAAGGTTTGACTGAAGAACTCGAGGTCACCCACCCATTAGCTACCAAATGCTTCTCTATCTTCTGTCCATCATATGCATGCATTTATTTTTTTTTTAAATTCATCAAAGTTTCAAGACAAAAGATTAAAAAAAAAAAAAAAAGAGTAGAATAAGGAGCCTACTTTTATACTTTCCATATACTTTATCTCTTTCTTTACATATTTCCATTTCATATATGATTGATTTTATCAACCTAGCTAGCTACTTGCTCCTTTGTGCTGTATCTAACTACAATTCCTATTTTTATAATATGAAGAAGGTTCATCCGAGATCTTAATTCCCATTTGTTCCTCCATGCCTTAAAGCTCTCGGGTATAGTAGCAAAGGGATAATAAAATAAAGAAATAAATATTAAATTATATTTCTATGAAATTCAAGAGAGATCTGCCCCCGAACCTTTCTATTGAAATTAGTGAAATCTAACCTTTTTTTGTACACGAGATCCAATCCACAAACCTACCATTGAAATCAACTTTCCTTTCTACCTCGTTTCTTTCCTATTCCATCCACAAAAACCCTCCAAATTTTTCTACCACCCTCCTTTCTTACAGCTGGTAATTGCTTAGGGTTTCTAGATAGTCTAGCTTCACAACTCACAATTTCTCCATTATATGTATGGAGAGTGAGAGAGATATCATTTTTGCCAGCCGTCACATTTCTCTTGTCTACAACCACAACATTCCATCACTTGCTTAATTTATACCCCTTTACATATATTTGTTTACCATATATATCCCGTATTTCCCTTTCTTCTTTGCTAGATCTCTAGACTAGCTGCAAATTCATCAGGAGATTTGAGTAATCAGCAGTTCTATAAGCGCAAATGGACTGATTAAATCTCCAGGTGTATTATCCCCAAAACAAAGTGCAGTAAGTGAATAAATTTCTCTTTACATATAATATAAATCCTTTTTTTTTTGTAACAATCACCATTAATCTTTTCCTTGTCTCTTTACATCTCTAATTACTAAACTAAAACACATGCTCATGGAACCCTAGAATTAGCCATTTCAGCCACTCCGTAAGTTCTTTGTTTTTTTTGTCCCCTTAATTTCTGAGACTTCATTTCAATTTTGTGTTGATTTTGTTGGTTTAATTTTCTTTTGCGCCCTTAATCTCGGGCGAATTATGTCCAAGAACAACGGCGTACATGCCTCAATTTTCTGCGCATATATTCATTAAAGTTTTTTTTTTTTTTGTCAAAAATAAAGTTTATATATTGTGTTTGTTTTGGTTGATAGGACTTGGATGGGTGAAAGTTGGGTTTATTGACTGTCCGTAAGCCATCTGCTGTGCTATTTGCAGTAGTTAATATGTTTAATTTGAACGAGTGGGGTTCCAATTTCCATTGAGTGTTAATGTTTTTGTTAAACACATGTTATAGAGGAGAAGGAGGAGAGGCATGGCATCGTCATCGAATTCTCCATGCGCAGCATGCAAATTTTTAAGGAGGAAATGTCAACCGGAGTGCGTATTTGCACCGTATTTTCCACCGGACCAGCCCCAAAAATTCGCTAACGTGCACAAAGTATTTGGAGCAAGCAATGTAACCAAGTTGCTGAACGAGTTGCACCCATCTCAGCGGGAGGATGCAGTGAATTCGTTGGCATATGAGGCAGATATGCGTCTCCGAGACCCAGTGTATGGATGCGTAGGGGTCATATCACTGCTCCAGCACCAACTTCGGCAGCTGCAGGTGGATCTCAGCTGCGCCAAATCTGAACTCTCCAAATATCAGAACTTAGGCATCACTGGGCATGCTGGTCTATTCGCAGCTGCTGCAGCCAGTGCCACCACCCACCAGCACCATCAGCAGAACCTCGGGATCAATCTGATGGGAGGTGGAGGTGGCGGGGGAAGGGACCACCACTATCACCACCAATTGTTTCCCAGGGATCAACAGCAAATGATGAGGAGCTTTGAAGCTGCCAACAACTGCGATACCAGCCTACTAGCTATGAATGTCTCCGCAAGTATTGGACAACTTAGTCAGTTCCACCAACCCAGGACTGCCGGAGGAGATGACCGGCGCACCATCGATCCCTCTTAATTACGTTTCTCAAATACTCTGGTAGCTCTTTTAAAATAAAGTAATCAAAGAGTCAAGCTTCCATGTTGACTGAAAATAGTAATGTAATTGGACACAGTTTGGAACAGTAAGTGGAGTTTGACTGCAACATGCACTCGGTTGTGTAAAACTAAAACTGTAAAATTCATCTCACGAATTTGGCACTTGATACATATATTGGATACGATTTGGGTGGATGTGTACTCATATATTAATGATACTAGAAATTCATAGTATATATTTTTGACTTGATATATATATATATGTGTGTGCGCGATTGCAGGCTAGGGTTGGCTTCTGCGAAACAGCTCAACAGATACCAATTGAATACCCTCTCGTTGCATAGACAAATTTTGTTATTCTAGTCTATATGCCTTTTTTTCCCATTATTTTCAACTTTCTTCCCATCTAAACCAAATATATATATATATATATATATATATGTTATGCGAAACCTGTACTGGCTTCTTCAGCATCACAGGGATACCCCAGTAGTTCGGGGACTTTTTTAAAAGTAGGGTGTTTTAAAAATTTATTTGGACAAATGGTGTGTATGTGAAAATATTTAGGAAAATGTGGTGGACAGACCTATTTTCGCAGCCTGTTATTGCGAAAATAGAACGAGGCACGGTGGACGAAAATTACAAAAAATGAGGTGTGGGGTCCACTTTTTATTCCCGCAACCTGTCGTTGCGGGAATAGACATGGGCCCCACTCTCTCTCTCTCTCTCATCCAATCACTCTCACTCACACACACACACCCTCTCACCCACTCTCTCACTCTCCCTCTCACATTCTCTCTCGTAATATTTTCCAAAATATCATACTTAATTTTATAATTAATTATCTATACAATTCTACAAATAAATAAAAAATATTTTTAAAAATAATGTGAGGCAAAAAAAAAATTTCAAGTGAAAATTATTTCAAAAATAAAATTTAAAATAAGTTATGGTGAAAAAATGATGGTAAAAAATATTTATTAATGACAGTATTAATTTCACATACGGTATATAAAAAAAATTTATTAAATAAAATAATTTTTATCATATTTTAACTTATTGTTAGATTTGAATTTTTGATAAAAAAAATACTAACTACTATACTCTTTTTTTTTCTTACTATACTATCATTTTTTAACTATGAATTTATTTTAAATTTTATTTTTTAAGCAATTTTCATTTGGAGTATTTTTATTCTTACCTCACATTATTTTTAAAAATATTTTTTATTTATTTGTAGGATTATATAGATAATTAATTATAAAATTAAATATAATAATAATTTTAGAAAATATGAAGAGAGAGAAAAACATCCAATTTTTCCAAATAATTTTGAAATCTAACAATAAGTTAAAATATCATAAAAATGACTTTATTTAATAAATCTTTTTTATATAGCGTATGTGAAACTAATACTGTCATTAATAAATATTTTTTACCGTCTTTTTTTACCATGAGTTATTTTAAATTTTATTTTTGAAATAATTTTCACTTGAAATTTTTTATTTTTACCTCACATTATTTTTAAAAATATTTTTTATTTATTTGTAGGATTGTATGGATAATTAATTATAGAATTAAGTATGATATTTTGGAAAATATTAAGAGAGAGAATGTGAGAGGGAGAGTGAGGGAGTGTGTGTGTGTGAGTGAGAGTGGTTGGACGAGAGAGAGAGAGATAGAGAGAGAGTGGGGCCCATGTCTATTCCCGCAACGATAGGTTGCGGGAATAGAAAGTGAATCCCACACCTCATTTTCTGTAATTTTCGTCTACCGTGCTTCGTCCTATTCTTGCAATGACAGACTGCGAAAATAGGTCTGTTCACCCCATTTTCCTAAATATTTTCATACACACACCATTTATCCAAATAAGTTTTTAAAACACCCTATTTTTAAAAAAAGTCCCAGTAGTTCGTGGGGCTTTGCCTCTTAAAGCGTGCTGCGCCAGGCATGGACTTGTTTTCTTTCGATCCCTTTTGAAATGCTTCTCTTTATTAAACAGTTAAACAGATCATGTTGTTATTTGCAATTTGAAGCTATGCACCTTTTTTCCTTTTCTTTTGTTTCCTAGTAGATGCTTCAAGCTGGATTATTTTATTTTTATTTTTTTTTCTTTTTATTTTCTGGCGCTATTATTAGTGTGTGTGTGCGCGCGTAAATAATATATATCTTTGAATGATGATCCCTCCATTCTGATGGTTCGGACTCACATGTGGACCGACTAATGTCGAACTCACAATGAAAGTATTTGATCCTTATTACTACAGTATATTAAAACAATGCTAGACGGTGGGAAATTTCATTATAATTATGCTTTGCACAATTGTCAACTTTACATAGTCAGATGAAAAAACACGTTTATGTTTAAGAGATTAATTGGCAAATTTACTCCAAAATAATTTTTAAATGAATTAACTACCATAAAAAAAAAATTTAGGAATCCAATATGCACAGTTGTTACGCTTTCTTAGATTAAAAGATGGTAAAAAAGAAAATTAAATATTGTTTGATCTAATACTGCAACATGATAATATTCTAAAATTATTATCTCCTGATTGTTCTAACTATTAATTTTCTAACTCAGCTATTCTCTTTGCAATATATATATATATATTTTAGAAAATGCATCGAGATTTCAAATCCTATTTGTTAAATTAATCTTGTAGAAACTTGAAAAGAGTTTTATGTTTCCCTCGTCTTTTCGTAGAAACTTCTCAGCCGGCAGCAGCTAATTCATCAGCTAAAGTCATTGTGGTGGGCAAAGGTGGGTTGAGAGATCAGAAGGTTTAACGTAGCGAGGGAGAGTTGAAATAAAGTTGATATCTTCGAGAATCTTTGTTGCCATGGGATTTCATACCAAAGATATTATCACATAAAGTTGAACTGAATATCTAAATGAAGAATCGACTATACTTTAATTTAATTTAAACGGCTGACCATTTGACAAGAAATTCAAATCATACTTTTCCAGCTCCAAAATATATTATCAAAATAAAAAAACTGTAATAGCTGAAAATAAATACAGACAAGTTAACAATACAAAGATTTCTGTAACACTAATAGGTTTAATATTTTCATACATAGAATTCACACAATACATATTTATAGAATTATATTAATACATATTCATATTAATTAATTACTTTAAAATTAAATAGAATGAGAATCTTTAAATTTAGTAATAATATCACTGTGCCCTTTCTGCACTTTTATATGCTAATTTTCCCAAGTTGTACGTACATAATGCAAAACCATTTCGCATGCATATTTATGTTCAGTAGTAATGCAGAACAAGAGTTTGATCCATATATATTAGAAAATGGTAATTATGGGATGCATTTGCATCGATGTTTAATAGTATTCAGTTGTAGGATTGAGCAAGATGCATAGGTTATATTATACATAGTTGGATCTGCATTCCAAATGGAAAAGGGGATTAACTAATAAAATGAATGGTAAGAGAAAGAAAGGAAAGGAAAGGAAAGTGTTAAGCAAAAGGCATTTGAGGAAGAAAACAGAAGACAACTAAAAAAGACAAAAAGGACAGGGAAGAGAGTGGGTGGGAAATTAATTAATCTTTGGCAGAAGCATGAAAGGCCGTTGCAGAGGAAATGTCAATAGAGAAAAGAAGTCATTTAAGACTCGCACACTGTAATCTAAAAAAGCAAAAGCACAGAAAAGATGGGGGTTGAAGTGCTTTTTTAACCCTTTAATCCCATCATCTTTTGATTCAAAACGTAGTCAAAAACATTGCATTGTTTGCATGACAATGATGACGTACTTTTGCAATGATGCTTCACTTTAATTTCATGGACACTCTCTCTCTCTCTCTCATATTCATCAACACAGTAATTGCTGACGCATGCATGCATTATGGATAGTTTTGTTTTTGTCAAAAATAATAATAATAAAGGTATATGATATTAAGACTGTACAAAGTTTTGGTTTTGTTGGATCGCAATTTGCACACACAAACACAGTTGCTAAATGTGAATTAGTTAAAGAAGAAAATGAGGGCAGGGGTATATCCCGACAGTTGCACGCCTCCCCATATCAAATATTGCAGTAAGAAATGTTTAAGCTTTTGCATTTATTTCGGGTTGTCCCTCTGACCCCACTCTCCTCCAAATCCCCATATTATTATTTACATTTAAGATATGCGATTTGCCCAACTCAATGACATCCCATTTATTGGACAGTGCCAACTCTATGACCCTCTTTTTATTAATTATTATTTCTTTGATGAGATGAAAGATTTTATGACTTGCTTTACCCAAAAAAATTATGACTTGACTCATCCTTTTCCTTCCTCTTTCTCCAATATCACTTCTTGGAGTTTGGCTCCTACACACTTTCCCACCTAACACACACACACACATTTACATGTTACTTACACATACAAAGAGCGAAAGAACAATTCAGCAGCAGCCCACCCTTTTATTAATTACGTGCCTTTTGTCCCCCTCCCATCCCTTACTACCTCATTTCAGAACACCAGGTTGGCATGTATATATGCATGTGCCCATTTCCCTCCTTTCTCACTGCTATTTTTCCATCTTCTAATTAACTATTGGACTCAATCCTTCCCTTACACTGTTATTAGCTCAACTGTTTTATATTATCCATTTCTCCCTTTTTGTAAACTTACAATTTTGACCGCACGCATGTCTAGTCCATTCACACTGCACTACCCACAATTTTTATATATTCAGAAAAGTCAAAGCTCAATGCTAAAAATTGCCAGGGTCAAAACAAAAATACATACTCTCCCGGATCAAATAGTTCCTTTGGTTTTCATGATTTTAATTGAGATTTGAACCGGTGATTCAGAATCATTTTTAGGACATATAAACATGTCATATGAACACGTTTCCTTCATCAGATTTCTACAATATATATATATATATATATTAGACATGAAACTAGTTGAAAAATAGGGAGTACGTGATAAATTTAGCTAATTTTATTTTTTTAATATAAAAATCGGTCAATAATATTAAAATGTCGATGAAATTTACGGAGTAAAAAATGATTTAGTAATATTTGTTTGTAAATCAGTGGGGTCAATCATAACATTTAATGGGTGCAACGAAAAAGAACAGCAGTAATTTTACATTTTTACACAAACCAGTGGCCAGTAGGGTCAATAGATCTCATTCTTCGCCATATGTGGTTACGTCCCTATACATGACCTTTACTTCTAATAAATAAATTAATATGTCTATATATATATATATATATATATATATATATATATATATATATATATATATATATATATCTTGGCAACTTTAGATATTGTATTTCATGAAATTGTGCAGAAGTTTCTAGATAGTTTATAAAGTTTGAACTCCTTCAATATATTGAATTAAAGAAGTTTTGAACTTATTGAACCAAACGGAAAACTCAATTACATGCATGCATACAAATATGATTGTAGAAAAAAAGATTGATTATTAGATATTATGAATTAATTATTAGCTTTATTTTTTTTTTTTTTTGTGTGTGGTCTTGTATTTAGATGACATATCTTGTTACACATATCTTAAATTACTTTGCAGAGAAAAAAAAATATTTATATTATAATTAAAAATGATCTAATTGTATGAGCTGTTAATATTATGATTAAATATGTATTATTGGGATAATATAAAATTATTAGAACCCATGGGGTGATGGCTTGGTGGTAATGCGGGTTAGACTATGAATGAGAGATTTCAGGATCGACTCCCGACACCTTTCATAGGAAAGGGTAAGGAATCTTAACCTGCAACGACGCGTCAAATTTGGATTTAATCGGTTCAGTAGGATTCGGATACCAGATGATTAATTAAAAAAAATAAAATTAATAGAGCTTTCTCATTAAATTTCTAGTTTAGCATGTTGTTATTTTCCGCCGTGGATTGAAGCTATTATTTTTGAGTTTGCACCGACAGGTTCCAACGATTTGCTGCAGGCTGGAGTCATATCAAGAAGTAAGATATATATTCTCTATTTAGATTCTTTCGCCATTTTGTTATGTAAATTAACCAGGCTGTTGATATTTAGTTATGTAATATTAAGTTTGATTATTGGATAATTTTCACACTGGAAATAAATTGTATTAAAAGTTCATATAGTCCTAATTAATATGTCCGTGATTAAGAGTTGTCTCTTGCAAATAAATATATTGATGTGAATCTCGACTTGTCAGACTGATCAATGAAGGATGGAAAAATTATTGTGCAAGGAGTTTGAATTGGAGTTGGATGGCAAGATGGAAAAGAAATATAAGTATTGTCTTGATTTTTCTATTGCAAGTTTTGAACATATTTAAGGGACATTTTGCTAGAATGGATAGTAATATTTTAGAGTAATTGTAATAAAAAATTAAATTTTTTTGTTCACAATTTAATTATGGATCATAAAATAGTTTGTACCATTCAATATCCAATCCGTTTATCAAACCGGGTATATAAGATGTTACATATGGATATACCTTGGTATATATATTTACCCAATTGAAGTTTATAAAACTAAATTTAGAATTTTGTGTACAAAAAGTTATATCTTGGCATACAGAAGAAATTTCAATAATGGTACATATAGGTGTAGCGGTATATATAGAAATACCGAATTGAAGTATATAAAATTAAATTTGGAATTTAGTATACTAAAGTTATACCGAATTGGAATGAAATAATTTCAACAATCGAATTGTGCTTCCCTCCCTACCATGTGCTGAACGAACTTCAAAATGTTGGATTTTTTCAATTTTCTTCCTTTTGTTCCTCACCCTTCTTGAATCGCTTTTCTCGTAGGCAGTAGAAATTTTGGTGGAGTAATCTTTTTCCTCTCGGGTAGAGAGAGTTCTTAGTGCATTGAGAATTTTGGTACATCGATTTTGTTTAACAAAACTTTGTAGGTTTTAAATTTAATGGAAAATCCTGTTTTTCAATTTCAAAATTAATAAAATTTATGCATTTAAGTTTTGTTTTGAAAACTAAAAAGGGTTATTTCTAAAAATGTAAATTAAAAAAAAAAATTGTTAGTTTTAAAGTTTAAAATTGGAAGTGTATTTAAAAAAAAAAAGTTAAAAGATGGTATTCCATAACATATTGTCCAATTATTATAAGAACCCAACCCATAACCTGGCCCGTTATCAAATTATCCGATTTTCTTCCTGCACTGTATTGTTCTTCCAAGGGCTTTACCTTTTAAAAAACTTCTCTTGGTTTAGATCCTTCTAAAAAAAATTTATCTAATAGATAACATATCAAAATCATAATTATTTTTGAAACTTTATTTTGCTTTAAAATTAAATTTCTAAAATTATAAGTAAATAGATAAATATTTATTTGAAAGCCTTACCTATGGTAACAATTTCGTTGGCTCATAACTCCACCCGTGACATGATATGCCCCTCTTACTTTCTCACATCTTCCTGTAAGTGTTGAACATATTCAATTACATGTAGAGAAATGTTAATCTTCAATAGCAATTATAAAGTGTATGCTGTTATGGAGTGCATAATTTACAACTGAATTTATATGAAGATGAATTGTTAGTAAATAAGTGTTATGATGAACAAGAAAATAAAGCCAAAAAAACAGTGATAGTAGAGATTCGAGTAACTTACAATGAGCATATTTATAGACAAACACTTGGTGAATAAATCAATAATAGAGTTTAATTAAAAATATAATTCTAATAGACTTAGCATCTAATTAGAAATGACAACATAATTAATGGACCATTACATTGTGAACAATTATTGTATAAACTAAATTCCATTTATTGGCATGTGTATGCCTATCTAGTAAATTTATATTACTTATCCATTTATAAAGATAAAATATTAATTAATTGTTAAAGCAATTAATATAATAAATATTTTTTCAAGATATGTACAAGTTTCAAGTCACTCCTGCATGGGAGAGAAGAGAATTATTGCATTAACCACTTCTGATCATCAGAAGACACAAGAATAATAAACTGCAAGCTTCAGATAGCAAAAGCACATCAGGGCCCATCCCATACAACACAATCAATTGTGTTTGCCCTTCATTTTAATACAATAATGAGTCCCTCTTTTTCCGTATTTCCAGTTGTTGCCGTCTTTCTATTACAAAAAATTACTTGTACCAAAGACAGTATAGAAGAAAACTACACAACAGGTACATTTACTATGACAAGGAAATGGACCAATGGTTCACAAGCTAAAATAACCCAAGGGATAGATTCCCAAAGTTTTTCAGTCGCCAGATAAATGCTTCTCTTCAAAAACCCTTCAGGACTGCCTCCTGTTGAACGAACCATAATTAGTCCAAGGTTTTACTACAAGGTATCATTCCATGCAAGATAAGACACCGATCAAAATCCTCCTGACTGCAGACTCCATATTCACATTTATCTATTTGGACGAGCCGATGCCATCACTTCATTACATTTAAAGACCATCACTGGACTTCTAGAAATTAACTCTTGCATCTGAAAAGAAGACCATGTTCTACATATTCAGCTCCAGCATCACAAGCTCACATCAAACAACTTTCCATCCTTGTTGACAAATTTTCGTGAATGGTCCATATATACATAGCAAATCAAGATTTAACCTTACGGGGCTAATAACCTTCATGCTGCAAAAGTTACTTTGGACAAAAATTTAGGGTTCTATGATTCACCCCTGCTTTTTAAATTCCATAATTTGCACCTTTTTTTCAGATATAGCCACTTTTGTTACAATTTCTACACCTCCTATCTTTCTCTTCGCTTGATTCACCTCTTAATCTTCTCATTTCCTATCTACGCACTATACATGGAATCATTCTGCTGGGGTCAAGGGTGAACTTTCAGAATTTCTTAGTCTAGTTCACTCAAATAAAGTGTGCAACCAAGTTAGGGAAAGAGACAGAAGAGAACCAAAGGATTCACCGGAATCAAGAGTCTGATCCGGAAGCTGTAAAAGATGAAAGAAGACCGGCAGCTTGGGCAGGTAAAATATCACCAAATGTTGACATGGCAGCTGCTGATCGATCTTTAAATATGCCCACTTGCCCATCAGTTAATATTGACCCCAGCTTTAAGGTGCTCTCTCCAAACCTGCTGCCAACCTGACCATTACAAGTTAAATTGTTGTCACAACTGCAGCTTCTAAGAAAAAAAAAAAAACATTAATCATCAAAAAACATGCTTTTCCCGAGCAATGGAACCAAGCAAAAATTTCCACAAATACATTTCATACAGTGGTAGTTCCCAAATCAGTTCTATTCCTCATCATCAGCTGAATTGAAACGAGAGGTCGATTGTTTTCTATTTGACACAACATGACGGATGTCTTTCTTGCTCTGTCAGCAATGCACAATAGGTGGTGAAAGTAATGCATACCTTGAACAAGCTATAAATACCAAAGAAACAGACAAGTATGAAGTATATGGAGTGCTTTCCAGTCTCTATTCAACAGTCATAATTATCTCCTACAATAGTAAACACTAATGTCTCAGATTACAAGAATATTTCATACATCCTAGAATTATAGGTTTGGACATCTAAATAAGAAGGATATATGGCCTCAAAATTCCAAATTCTCCACCTCTCCAAGTATCAGCAGATCAAGAAGTAGCTAATAATTCAACAGAAATTGCTTCAGAACATTTTCCACCCATCCCCACCGCATCAAAAGAGAAGAGAAGGAAAGAAAGCAGAATGAAATTTTATATATATTAAAAAAAGAGTGAGAGAGAGAGAGAGAACACTTGGACCTTCAAATAATCATCCACATTATAAAAAACCTAAATTCCCATCAATCACTCTCACATAAATAGAAACAATTATATTATATTATATTTCTGATCCAATGCAGTCTTCTAGCCTCAGCTCTACAAAATCATAGCACCCAAACTACATTTCAGTATAAAGGAAATTGCAATTTGTTTTTTCCTTCTGCATTTCAGTATGGCCGTTTCAATAATATCGTAGATAGGCATCTCAACGGGCTATTATTGTCATTTTGGTTTTGTCATTAATTTGAATTTAACCTCAGTTATTACAGCAGGTCACTACACCAATGTGAAAAATTTTTGACTCTTTTGAAATGAACAGGGGATGTCCCTTCTTAAAAAATGACAGTAACAGCCATATACATACAGGTTAAACCATTTCCTTGTTCAAGTCTCCCTTCCCTGCTGCCAAAGGACTGTTGAAAATTATTTATCTCCCACCTCCCTCTTGTGAGATACCTTGAGGTAATATATTTTGAAAAATGGATGCATAGAATTTATAGTGCTTTAAAGGATTTTATCAAAAAGTGCAACATGGCAATGCCCTTCAAAGAAATACAATTCCAAGGCTTCAGAATGCAGATCATGGACATACAGCCAGCCTATTAATTTGATAACTCCTTTATGTCAACATGTCATGTTAGAAAAGGGATCAGATAGCTATTTGTTGATATAACACATGAGGCATAGTCTGATCTCTTAAAGGCACTTAAGGGAAGAAATTTGGCACAGAAGGTTGTACCTGCATAAAAGACTTCAAAATAGGTGCTGCTACACCAAAACTTGAGTTGTCAGCCAAGTCAATCTTCTGTGAGAGTTCTCCATTGGTATAGGCTCTCCAGGAACTACTTGAAGACATATCATCCGAGGCTGCTGGGATCGATGCCTTAACAGATCCTCTTGAAGACAATGCTGGTGCACTGGATAACCAAGATGGCATTAGAAATGAAGATTAATTCTACACTGTAGATGCTGAAACAGATTGTGATCATACAAATGCATCAAGATTCAATCTAAGCAAAAAGGGATGAAATATAAGTTTGTGACTTAAATAGACATTAGAAAAACCAAGGGCACACTTTTCAAACAGAAACAACATATTAAGTCTGAAAATCTTACATGGAGATATTGAGCATGTAAAATTAATAAACAAATACCAACAAGCCCATTAGCTAAAGTGACAGCAAACAGGCCACCTTAAGAGTACCAGATACAATCAGCTTGACAATGAAAATAATTTGACAGATCTGCCACCATAGTGAAGGTCTACCTGATTGGAAGGTATTTGAAACGTGGAACAGTTGAGCATCTCATAATATTTGACTCTGGATTAGAGGGCAGTTTCTGCACAGTATCTGTGTACGTCCGATTAAGTTGCATGAAGAACCCAAAGAGGACTGCATGTCGTAGATATGACTGCCTCTCATTTTCCCAAAGATATGGCTCATACCTTTAACAAATAAAACACATGAGGAAATGTGGATCACCTGCTGCACCTTAATTAAAAGGATGCTAATTCATAATTTAAAAAAAAAAAAAAGGAGAGAGAACAAAGAAATTAAAACTATAAACCCATCCTTAATTGTTGATAACGCAAGACAAGTTTAACATAATATTGCAAGGATTAAGGCAAAAGAACAGTATAGCTAGTCTGATTTGAAAAAAAAAAAAAAATGAGAAGATGAGAAAAAAACAGATTCAGGGTTGTTATGCAGTAGCAAATCTGCACAAAACAACATAGCTCCCATTCGCTGTCACCATATTGCAAGAGGACTTTGAAATTTATGATGCATACCATATCATATAGTTCCCATTGTAAAGCAGGATAAACTGTAAGTCGTAAAAGCATTACTGAAAGACTTTGCTTTCCGTTATGGCCAAAAGACAAGGACACGAAACCATGCAAAACTTTCTTCTTGTTTTGAAGCGCTGAGAAACTATATGATAACAAAATTTGGCATTCTACCATTACTGTACAACAAAATGCTTCTAACAACAAGCAAGTTTTGGTAATCATCTCTAATGCTTTGCATATGATTATTGCAAAGGATACCTGTCCATAACAGAACAAAGAAAGAATAAGTTGGCTGTAAAGTAAGTGAGAATTTCAACCTATCAATTGGAGGGTGTTTACTGGGACTAAATGAAGCTCTTTTGACTCATGAGGACAATCTGTATTTCATGTGAACACTCTTTGGATAGACCCTTTTCAAAAATCAATATCTGTAGTAAGATGAGGATCTAAATAGGCTTTACATTATTCACTCTAATCAAATTTATGAACTTTACATCTCAGAAGCAAGAAATGAAATCAAACACTAAGCATTGTTCCATTCATCACCAATATTTAAAACTCAATAGTAGTTCAAAATCATAGATAGGCATGCTATTTGCTTGTGTAAATTAGGAAACAAGAAAAAGAACTTACGTAAGCCAGTCAATCGGATCCAATTTTTGTGAAAAACGATTAATTAACCCATCGATACGCTCTTTAAATACCGGCTTTGTTTGGCTTTGCTCCTGTTTCCTTCTAAAAGAATACTTTGCCTTAGGACCTTTGGATAAGTCCTCAATAATATTAGAATCACTCCCAGAGAGGACATCAGCAGCAAATTTTAGGTCCAAGAGAATTTGCAAGACTCCTTTCTCTGAAACTTGATAAGAATTTCTAGTGGATAGGAAGTCCTCATAAATTTCAGCGAGCTGCATCAATTATGAAAATAGAAGATCTTATGGAATGACAATTTTTCCACAGAATGCTGAACAATCAAATAAAAAAAAAGTATAAATACAATATACAACTGAAAAAAGATTGTTCAAGTGGGAAGGAGCAGAAGCCACATGAGAAAGGAAGGAACTACTTATTCACAGCAAAAAACATAAACCAATTAATGAGTACTGGCTAGCAAGAACAACATCAGTCCAATACAAGCAACAACGCATTGAAATGCATTTCAAAATTGGCATTGAGTGAGTTAGTTGCTAGTCATATCATATTTCAATAGTTCAAGATTGCTGTGAAAAGTTGAGCTTAATTATGAATTACCAGCAATTGGCATTGTCAACCGAAATAAATTGCATCACAATGTGTTCTGAATTAGCTCGAAAGAACAGAAATTTAGGAAACTGTATGTTGGTCACTCTATAAGGACAGAATAGGTATGACAACCGTAACAGTACCAATGACAGGAATTTTAGCAAAGACCTGAATTCAACAATGCATCATGATATGAATTTAGGAAAGACCTGAATTGCAAAATGCACCAGGATCCAGGTATATAAACAAAAAGCTCAAGGATAAGAATATGTATGCATCCAAACAACTGTACATGATCAGCATGTGAAAATGATGTGACAGAGTCCAGAAAATAAGTCAAGTCAGAAGCCCACTCATGATGCATACCTTTTCCAATAGTCTTGATGCAAATTTTTGCAGAATAAATTTGTCAAGTACATGACCACCAATCCTATGTATCTCTTCACATGCTCGAAACAGAAATGAGATGATATATAGCGAAGGCATGGATGGGAGTGATATTTTCATTTCAGACTGATTCTCATCAGATTGTTCTTGCTTGACAACAGTCTCATCCCAGCCCTGCCAAGCAATAGTAAAGTTTAGTATACTTGTAAGCCTTGTACATAAGAACAACAATGGAACACACAAAAGGCTTTAGTCAATTGTTTTATTCAGCACATCAGTATAGGTGACTAAATGTCCATGATTATTGGTACACTAAGCTAGGATATGGTTTCACTATGAATGCAAGTATATCCATGTATGTAATATATATCATCGAAAAATATATAAAAATAATTCAACAGCTTGAAGCGTATGGTAAATGTAATATTTATGAGAGCTTGACCTTCCAAACATCAAAGTGAGTTGACTAACCACAATCTTATACTTTAGGTCCAACTAGCCCAAACAATTAAGGAATGGTGCTAGATAACATGCAATGATGAAAAAATAAAACGCTAAAAACACCAAGCATAAAAACTCAAATTTGATTTAAAATGCGCAACAGAGGAAGTGCTTCACAATGACAATTTTTTTGGCATTACCTTTCTAAATACATCTATAACTATCTTAACACTATAATTCCCTGAAATAACTATCACATATAACAAACATGGGATGAAAGAAAGTAGAGAGTAAGAGAATGACATGCTATGAATGTGAAGGATGAAAGAAAGCAAAGATAAGCAGTAAACAAAATTACTATGACATACAATAGCACATACCATTTCAAAAACTTATCAAAAATATATATGAAAAGAAAAAGTCTTGAGAGAAAAAAAACTAAAAGTCTGAGAGAACAAAAACTAACTTATCCAGCCAACATCACATACCCTCAAGGGAGTTGTAGCTGACAATCCATCATCCTTTCCAAGATCCTGAGCAAGAATGGCTGAGAGCTCATCAGATAACCAGGATATCCACAACTGGTGAGCTCTGATGCAAAGATCTCTCGTGGTTTTGGCTAGTTCTTGAAGCTTAGGGCTTGAATTTTCATTTGCTCCAAGCAAAGCAGCTGTAGCAGATGAAGTATGTCGTCTAGAGACAGTATATGCATGCCTGCCAAGACTATCAACAATAACAGAATCCAGGGCAGTTCGAGAGTGCCTCAATGCAGATGGCAACTTGTCAAAAGCTGCATTGGTAGCATCTTTTGCCCAAAACCTTGGAGAACCAAGTATCAAAGAAATGTGTTTTGTGTGCTTTTGAAAAGAAAACAAAACTCTCCCAATGAAAAGAGACCTCTCAACAACTATAGCAGGAGGTAAACGTTGACTTCCCTTGCCAGCATTTGCCATGGCAGTGTATAAATTATCAAGCTCCATCTTCAGCTCCCCCAATATGGCTGAGATGCTATCATAACAGTTGTCTTGTAAAAACGACCCCAAATCTTTTAGCCTGGATACTGCCTTTGGAGATTCTAAGAAACTGAGTAGATCCTCAAGAACACTTTGACAATGGCTATCCACTGCATCCCTAATCCGACTAACTTCAGAACCAAAGTAGGCACTGAGACAACCATGGAAATCATTTTCTTCAGGAAATGCCTTATACCCTGATCCTAGATTAGACTTATTGGCACTTGGCTCTATGAACCAAACCCCACCACCAGTTGAGGGTCTGTTCAAGTAAGCCTGGAAGTCCATATGTTCACCAGGATTTCCTCCAATAGCACAAACGGATTCATGCACATTGATACCTGTGGCTAAATCCTCAAATTGAGAGTTGATGATGGTTTTCATCCTCTGAACAAAAGCATCTTCAAATATCTCATCCCAAAGATCGGAGTCATCCTCTAGAACTAGCTCTCGAATCCTGCTCCAAGGCAACTCAATCTCAGACCCAAACACACTCTTGAGCCAGTCTAGACTCCCTTGCAGTACTTGCTTATTATCCATAGTCTCTCTTATCAACTTTTCCGCCAATGCAAGATCTCTACCAGCAGCAATTGCATCAATTAAGTAATTGCCATTAATCTTATTCACAACCTCTCGACCACAATCTCTCAACCAAGTCGTACAAGTCCCTGCAATGTACTGTTTCTCCAGAGTGACCGCTGCAGACTCCAGTTTTTCCCTGAACAATTTCCACAATTTCACCTCCGCATCCGGGTTGGGAATTCCCCCGAACAATTGGGACGCGGGAGGGGAACAGAAAATAACTTTGTAAAACAGAGGCATATCGTTCAGAACTTGCAAGAACAACTCGCCTACTTGTCCTACACTAACCTGAATGATCTTCAGAACTTCACAAAATACGGAAACCACAAGCTCACAAATGGCAACATTATTGTCGATGCCACCAAAACTAGATAATTTCTGCAAAATCCAAGACTTTCTAGTATCAAGAAACAAAGCGAGTACCTGCTTGGGTTCTAATTCATCAATGACAGCAACCGCAGCCAAGGCATCCGCATAAGCCCCAACGTCGAGACCGGGATCTAACAGCCTCTCCCGGCTCCGCTGAGAAATCTGAGCCTTAAAGCTCTCGACGATCTGCCACTGATGCTGCAAAAGGGGGAAATTGGACAAGATGATGGTGTGATCCCAACCAATAGGGGATGCAGAATTAGCAATTTTGGGTTGCATAAGGTTGAAGTGCACGTGTTTGGCACGAATGTATCTGCCGGCGGCTTCCAGAAACATGGATTCATCGAGGCAACCCCAGATGTTCTCGGGAGTGTCAACCAAGTACTTAACCCGACAAGCGATCCCATAGATTTGGAGACGGGCTGGGTCAGGATTGGTGAACTTAGGGGTTTCGGATACAGGAGATGCTGAGAGAAAGCGAATCTTGGTTTGAATTGAGGCGATATTAGAGGAGATGGAGTCGCAGGAAGACTTCATGAGGACAATGGAGTCAGCAGAGTCGATGAGGTCCCGATAACGATTACCGACCAATTGACGGAGCTCCTCCTTCTTGTCTTGGATCTGTTTCCTGGTTGTGGCTTCCACATTTCGAATTTCAGATATAGGTTTCGTACGGAATAGGGCCTCGGCATCTCGGAAGCCTCCGCCGCTGAGGGTGGCAGAGCGGTCGTCGGTGGAGGTTGATGATACTCTCATGACGATGAAACTGAAGATTGGCAATTCATATGCATGATCCGGATAAGAAGATTAGAGATCTGAAAATTGCGGAGGGATTAGAATTTGAATCAGACTATTCAACAATAGAAGAGAAGAGAAGAGAAGAGCAGCAGCTAAGTGCTGCACCAGAACTGGTGTCCCTTCTTTCACCGGTCGGCAGTCACGGCCACCACATGCGAGACTTGAACAAGTTTTAAATGCTTCGAGTTTCAATAACGTACAATTTAAGTAAATTATTTTGTCGCAATAATATAGAGATTGTTGGGTTAGGCCCTCAAACTAAAAGATTACAGGCGTGGAATAGCCTACTAATATGTAATGTAATGGGCCACTTAAGAACTATGGCAAAGTGTCCATATTCATGAGCTTTTATATGAATGGCAATTCGATACAATTCTAAAATTATTTTCCGATTTACTTTTAATTCTAATGTTATTAATTTCAACCCAATTCCCAAAATTAATTCAATTTCAGTTTCGGTCTCAATTCTGATTCCAATTTAATTCCAACTCTACATTTAGATCAAATTTCCAATCCTTAATTAGAATGGAAAAAAATAAAATAAAATTATATATTTTAGTTAATTTTTAAATAAAATAATTATCATTGATAAATAACTTTTTAGCAATTGAATTAATCCATAAGCAGTTTCCATTTTAAATGAGATTTACATAAGTTAATTATTATCCAGTAATAATGAGTAATTGGAATAAACTTCAATATAAAAAAGGAATGGAATGAAATGAATATGGCCAAATACATCAAGAAAAGAGAAATGGTTTTTCGAGACAATGACGCCCATTCGAGAAAGCCTGTAGAAGTGTGTTTGCCTTTCCCAGGGACAGTGGAAGACGAAGATCATATACTCTCGTGGACAACCCTTTTTACAACTCAACTGGCTATTACATGTGGGGTTCTACTTGGCTGTATTATGCCACAGGTTATAGATCTTATATTTCATTGGCAACAAACTCTAAGAACTCCAATCCAAACTTTTTGGTGCCAAGTTGGGATAATATAAGTTACCTTCAGCTATGTTGTTAACCAGATACAGGATATATTCCTTAATGTAGGATACCCTTACGAGGACAAGTTGAAGATGTATCACATTGTCACCGGTCTTACCACGTGTTCTTATCTTTGGCAATTCCATGTGTAAACAATGAAGGAAAAGATATGTTTTTCGTATATTGAATTGAAGGAAGAATACATAATTTATACAAGTGTAGAAACTCTAATTAGAAAACTTTCTATTCTATGCAAGAAAAGAAAATAAATTATAGCTAATTTACAACAGCTAATTTTGTAACACTCCCTCTCAAGCTAGAACATAAATATTAATCATGTCCAGCTTAGAACACAAATAATCAACTCGAGAGCCATTTAAGGCTTTTGTAAACAAATCACCCAACTGTTCTCATGTATTCACATATCCTGTTGAGATGACATTATCTTGAATCTTCTCACGAATAAAGTGACAATCAACTTCAATATGCTTGGTCCGTTCATGATACACTGAATTGGAAGCAATATGAAGAGCAGCTTGATTATCACATCAAAGTTTTGCTCGAGACCAGGGATTCATACCAATCTCATCAAACAAATGATGGATCCACAAAATTTCACATGCAGACTGTGATATAACTCTGTATTCGGATTCTGCACTAGATCTAGATACTACAGTTTGCTTCTTACTTCATTAGGATACTAAATTTCCTCCAACAAAGATACAATAACATGTTGTTAACCTCCTATCAATCTTAGAACCTACCCAATCAGCATCTATAAAAAACTCAATGTGAATATGCCCATGATCACTGTACAGTATACCTAGTCTAGAAACACCTTTTAAATAACATAAGATATGCTCTAGAGCTTTCCAATGTTTGATCGTAAGATCAACCATAAATTAACTGACAATGCTCACTGCAAATGCGATATCTGGATGAGTTACAGTGAGATAATTTAATTTTTCAACTAACCTTCGGTATCTCTCTAGATCATCAAAAGGATCACCATCATCCTTTGTAAGTTGTATACTAGGAATCATAGGAGTACTGCATGGGCTCCTAATTTTTCAGTTTCTGCAAGTAAGTCAAGAACATATTTTCTTTGGGATAGAAGAATTCCCTTCTTACTTCTTGTCACTTCCACTTCCAAGAAATATTTCAACTGATCCAAGTTTTTAGTGTGAAATCTACCATGCAAGAAAGACTTAAGTGAAAAGATACCTGCAGAATCACTCTTTGTAATCACAATATCATCAACATAAATCACAAGAAGAATAATACCATCTTTTGATTGTCTATAGAAAATAGAGTGGTCGCACTGACTCTTCTTTAGCCCAAACTCTTGGACAATCTCACTGAATTTACCAAATCAGGCACGAGGATTCTGCTTCAATCCATACAAGGACTTCTTTAGATGACAAACTTTTCCATACTTTTCCTGAGCAACAAAGGCAGGTGGTTGCTCCATATAGACTTCTTCCTGAAGATCACCATGAAGAAAAGCATTTTTGATGTGAAGTTGATGTAAAGGCCAATGATGAAAAGCTGCCAAAGAGATAAAAAGATGAACCAAACTCAATTTGGCAACTGGAAAGAAAGTATCAGAATAATTCATCCCATAAGTCTGGGCATATCCTTTAGCAACAAGTTGAGCCTTCAGCTGAGCCACAGAACCATCCGGATTAAATTTAATTGTAAAGATCCATTTGCAACCCACAGCATTCTTTCCTTCTAGTAAATGCACCAACTCCCAAGTATTATTTGTATCTAAAGCATGCATCTCCTCAATCATAGCATCATACCATCTAGGGTGACTCAAGGCTTCCTTAACTGACTATGGGATAGATATAAAATCTAAAGATGCAATTAAAAAGCATGTCGAGGGAGACAGGTGATCATAGGAAACAAAATTAACAATGAAATAAGTGTATTTACAATTACATGTGCCTTTACGAAGAGCAATGGGAAGATCGAGTTCAGCAGGAGAAGAATCAGATGACGAAGGTGCTGGTGTGGGACATATATCATTGGTGTCTCTTCTTCTAGAGTAAATCTGAACAATTTGTGGTCTTACTGATGTTGAAGGATCACCACTTGCTATCTGCTCAGTACCAGAAGATGCAGTAAACACATCAACAGATTCTCGAAAAGATGTCACCGTATAAATAAGCCACTCATCTTCCTTCCCCTAACTTGGAAGAGTGGATGAAGATGAAAAGAAAGGTTTATCTTCTGAGAAGACCACATCAGCGAAAACCAAATATCATTACAGATCAGAAGAGTAACATCTATATCCCTTTTGGAGACACGAGTATCCCAAGAACACACACTTCAATGCCTTAGGATCAAGTTTGGTAACATGATGATGTACATCTCGAACATAACAAGTACTGCTAAATATTCGTGGTTCCACTGGAATAGGGATGATCACGGGGCGGGGAATCCCCATCCCCGGTGGGGACCCGCCCCGAATGGGGCGGGAAATCCCCGAAAAATTTCCCCTGGGGACGGGGATGGGGGAAAAGTATTCCCCGACTTATAATTAGGGGCGGGGACAGGGATTGTGGTCCCCGCCCCGAAATTTTTCCGCCCCCGAAATTTAATTACTAAATTTAATTATATTTATATAATTTGGTTTTAAATTATATTTAATTTTAGTTTTATCAATTGTTAAAATTTATATTAGTTTGATTTGTAATTGAATTTATATTTTTAATTATTAAATATTATATTTTCAATTATAATTAATTATTAAATATAATAATTTTATTATAATTAAATTTTTTTAAAAAATAAAAATATTTTTATGTGGGGACAGGGATCCCCGCGGGGATGGGGATCCCCGCGGGGACGGGGGGAATTTTTTCCCCGAAATATTTTCGATCCCCACCCCCGCCCCGCCCTTGCGCAGGGCAGTAGGTGGGGAGGCACTCCCCACCCCCGCCCCGCCCCGCGATCATCCCTACACTGGAAACAGTATTTTATTTGAAAACAAAACACTATAAGGTACATTACCATTTAACATCGTAGAGGGCATCTGATTAATTAGAAAATAAGTTGTAGAAATAGCATCAACCCAAAAATACGTAGGAACATTCATTTGAAATAATAAAGATCTAGCTGTCTCAAGTAAATGTTTGTTCTTTTTTTCAGCAGCTCCATTTTGAAAAGGAGTATCAATACAAGAGGACTGATGAAGGATACCCTATTGAGACATATACCGCTGAAAAGAATCTGACATATATTCCTTAGCATTATCACTTTGTAAAATATTCATAGAAGCATTATATTGGATTTTAACTTCAGCACAAAAGATAAAAAATGGGAAAAAACTTCAGAACGATTTTTCATAAAATAAATCCAAGTCATGCGAAAAAAAATCATCCACAAAAGTAACAAAATATTTGTACCCAGTTTTGGACAGAATAGAACAAATACCTCAAACATCCGAATAAACAATTTGAAAAGAAAACTCAGCTTGTTTATTAATTTTAAGACCCGACAAGCTACGATGATGTTTAACAAAATGATAAGACTTATAATCCAAAGAAGATACATCCTAAAACTGCGGATATAACTTCTTTAATATAGGTAGAGAAAGATGCCCCAATCGATAATGTGCTTCAAAAGGAGACACTAAACTGTAACAAGCAACAGATCATGGTACCCAAGAATCCAGGATGTATAAACCACCAGATATATGTCCCTTACCAAAAATCTGCTTCGTCATAAGATTCTGAAAAAGATAATGATCAGGAAAAAATGAGACACAACAATTGAGTTCTTTGGTAAGTTTACTCACAGATATCAAATTAAATGCTAGGTTAGGTAGATTTAGAACAGAGGGTAAAGTAATAGAAGGAGTTGGTTTGACAATTTCAGACCCCACAATATTGTATGATGTCCCATCAGCAATAGTAACAGGTAAAGGAGTTTTATGAGATCGAAAATCAGATAAATTATCAGGATTACCTGTCATGTGATTTGTAGCATCACAATCAATGACCCAATTGTTGCTAAAGGAGATAAGACATGTGTTCCCTACTTCAGTAGTAACTGAAGTTGAAGATCCCTTTAACATTTCCTGGTACTTAGCATACTCCTCGGCAGAGATAGTGACATTATGCTCAGATGATGAATCAGAAGTAGCAACATTAGCAACTTATAGCCTCTGATTGCGATTCTATAATTTCTTACAGTAACGCTTCGTATGACCTAATTCTTTACAATAGTAGCAGACAATATCAGTATTTCGATTATCATGAGATCTATTTTTCCCATTCAGTAGATTTCTTTTATCATTATCACCTTCACTTTCTCTGGCAACAAAAGCACTATTAAGCTGACTAGAGGAAGCATTATTAGCATGTAACAACCTACTAAACACATCTTTTAGAGTAGGAATTTTAGAACCAAAGAGAATTTGAGATTTGGTTGTCTCAAATTCAGATGGCAAACCAGTCATTACTGCCATTTTTTCTCTCTGAGCCTGTTGCTCTCTAATATCCACACTAAAAGGTAGAAGCATGTTCAATTCTTCATAAATTTTCTTAAACTTCATAAAATAAGTAGTGAGTGATTTTTCCTCCTTCTCAGCACGATAAAAGGCTTTACAAATATCATAAATACGAGAGTCATTTCTTTTCCCAGAATATAAAAAAGTCAAATAATTCATTAACTCTTTTACACGCTCATAATGAGAAATTAAGCCAAGCACATTTCTGTCAATTGAATTTCGAATCTATAAAAGTAATCGAGAACCATTTCTCATCCAAATTTGTTTTTCAGTTTTATCGGTAAGAGGGTCATTAGTTAAATGATCATCATTATCCATACTACCAAGATAGAGCCTAATCGTTCTACTCCAATCAAGATAATTAGATCCACCTAATTTTTCTTTTGTAATCTTAGACAAAGTAATGATCTCACTAACAACCTCCTTAATACTTTTATGATCACCCATAACTCACACGAATAAAAGCAACAATAAGGCAGCAATCGAGAACCCAATGTCCATAGCCAAAAAAAACAAATGCTCAACTTCCAACACAAGACACCCAATAACATATGCACAGAAATAGGAAATGAAGAAAGTAACAGAACCTTGAGAACAAAACTTATAAGTAGCAGAGAAGACCAACTACCACCGAGAGGTAAAACCATCGAAAAAGAACACCGGGATTTGATTGGAAATGACCAAGTGATGATGGAAGAGAAATCAAAGGACTAATGGACACCGCACGCTCCTCCACTCGCCAGCACTTGGGAAAGTGTACTGATGCTTGAGGTGGCGCGTGAGGCTCACTCGCCGACGGGATGGAGACCGAATTTGGTGGGAAGACTGAAAATCCACTGGCGCACCTTCTAACATAGGCGGTGAAGCCAACCGATCACCAGAGCCGGTGACCCAAGAAGAGCAAACTCTCACCCATAAGAACAGAAACCCAGGAAACCCAAAAACCCTAGAAAAAATCCAGAAATTTTCCAAACTAGCCTATAGGCTCTGATACCATGTAAACAATGAAGGAAAAGATATGTTTTTCGTATATTGAATTAAAGAAAGAATACATAATTTATACTAGTGTAGAAACTCTAACTAGAAAACTTCCTATTTTGTACAAGAAAAGAAAATAAAATATAGCTAATTTACAGCAGTTAATTCTGTAACACCATGTATTTAACTAGACCACATACATGTATACATACATACATCTACTATGTCACTTCTATTAACTTGCTCAAATCTATGAGCCGATGATTCATTTTTAGGCAATTTATGAACAGTGCCTTCTTGGCCTCAATATTTGTTGATTATCTGAATGCCAGTAGTACTGTTCCAAGGCTAAACTGCGGCTTCGAGTTTATTTCACTGGATGAGCTTCGGAGTTTTGCCACCTCCCAGGTACCCCCTTCCTGTCAAGATCCAAATTACATGACCAAGGCTCAGCTCCTGAACTTTGATTCTTCCATGCTTTGATACTACATTCTTGGCAAAAATCTACGAATATGAGCTGTGTTGTGGGCTATGGCAAAAAGTTCCCCAGACATGTGCATCACCATGAAGCATCGATTGCTAAGTGGTACTCCTGCACAGGTGGATGGAAATGGCGTGATATCCGCAATCCTAATCCTGATAATGTCACGGAAGCCATGGTTGGAGGGCTTGCTAGGTTTTACAATTTCCATGATTATGTGTGAAACGATAATAACTGCAACAAGCCTACCTTAGCATGAAATGCAGGTCTGGTTACTGCACTTGAATCTCTTAATAGCAGCGGTGGCCTTGGCATTAATAAGGATATAATCTTCTCAGCCGTTCCACCACTCTACCCCCAGCGCCCACCACCTCCTCCAGCCAGGAAGCCTTGAACTGCTGATAAAATTATCCAATGAAGGCCTAAAGCTTAATTACGTACTTGTGAATTTTGTTCAAAGCTAGTGTTTGTACATTGGAGAACATTTCATATCATCAATTCAACTGCACTTGAATCTCTTACTAATCCTGATAATGTCACAGAAGCTATGGTTGGAGGGCTTGATAGGTTTGACAATTTCCATGATTATGTGCGAAACGATAATAACTGCACCGAGCCTACCTTAGCATGAAATGCAGGTCTGGTTACTGCACTTGAATCTCTTACTGGCAGCGGTGGCTTTGGCATTAATAAGGATATAATCTTCTCAGCCGTTCCACCACTCTACCCCCAGCGCCCACCACCTCCTCTAGCCAGGAAGCCTTGAACTGCTGATAAAATTATCCAGTGAAGGCCTAGAGCTTAATTACATACTTGTGAATTTTGTTCAAAGCTAGTGTTTGTACATTGGAGAACATTTCATATCATCAATTCAACTGCGACTCGGAAACTTGCTCTTTTGCCCACACATATATTCTTCTAAACCGACCCCATTGGCTTATTAGCACGCGTTAAAAGCTATTCCCTGCTGACCTTGTCTTCTGATGTGTAGTTAATTAGTTCCTTAAATTATGGCTGTTTTAAATTTAATTTAGTTTGAATATTTCTCCACTATTGTAGGAGACTTTACAGAAATTCTGTTGTACCTCTAATGTATGTATATTTTCTCATACTTACTTGAATAATATAATCCTTCAAACTCATTCTTTGGTTTTTGTTTTTACATGTTTGTCATATTTTCAGTTTTACCATCTTTACAAGATCTATACCATTCGGAGAGCAAGCCATCCATTTTGATGCCCACACGAAGCATTGGGTTACTGATGAGATCTGATTCTTGGTTACTGCTCAATTTATAATATGTTGCGGCCATGCTGGTGCTTTTGTTCCTGGGGATCGATCCTTTGAATAGTTAATTTGATTTTCCTGCATGCTTTCAATTCGACCTGCTTTTTAGTGCTTGCACATATACAGAGTTTTCGACAATGAAGGGTATATGCTTCAGGCAATAGCATGATTTTATTCCAATACCATTACAAATTGGGTAAAGCTGTTCTTCACCCACAAGAATCGAAGACAGTGCATAGATTTATTACTGTGAGTAACAAGACCCAGGTTCTAGAGGGGCTCCTCGGCCAGGCTCAGCTATTGGAGCTGCTGCAATTCCTCTCTGATTCAACAGACATCTGAAGTGAGCTAATCTTCTAGTAACTTGCTTCGGGTCCTTAGCAAGCTTCTCATAAGGTGTCCATAGCCGCTCTACAATCACAGAAAAGGAGAAGATAGTCAATTAAATGTCTAAACATAGTTCCAAACAATAGACTCAAATATAATGAGCCTGATCCAACACTATGATCTCATTTGAAGAAAAACAATTACATAAGGCAAAATAGAAAGTAATTAAATTTCACATTTATATCAGTGCCCTCCACATCAGATGTTGAAGTTATTTAAAGTCAACTTTAAAATTCAAATGTTGGAATATTTCTGTCAAAAATGTAAGGCTTCATAGAAAGCACCTGTAAGAAAACTTTGGCCAATAAGAGCAGTAAACTTGCTGCTCAATGAGGAACGAAATCTACTAGTGCTCCCTAAGTTATACAAATCAGATTTGCCTGGGCATCTTCTGGCACAACTTAAAATAAGAATGCTAATCACATGCCTCATTCTAATGACGGCAGTCCTAACCAAGCATTGGAAAGGAACTTCAGGATGCAGTGGCCACAACTTCATAAATAAATACATTATGAAGCTGAAGTTTGTTAGCAGAACATCAACAAGACTGTAATGATATTGAAGTTGTATGATAGAAAACCAAATTTTTCTTGAATCTAAAATTTTTGTCACTTAATTATTGCTATGTTTTGCGTACGCACAGGACATACTTAGAACATTGCAGCAAACCAGTAAAATGTAACCGCCAATTTTTAGAGAAATAAACTCGAGTTTTTTCATAGTGCAATCTATTTATATATAGCTCTAAGACCTTTTATAAAGAGGAAAGGAAAACAATTTCCTATGAAATCCTGAACCTAATAGGAATTTACTTATCAACATATCTACATATTTTGCCATACTGCAAGAACTATTAAATCAGCAATTTCATTTGACATTCTCATGAAATAAGATAATGTACATACCTGCCGCAGCTGCAGCACGTGGCCATATGGTTTGCTCAATATTGGATCCATCAACCGTTTCTCCCCACATGCATACCTCACCCCCAATAACTAACTTCTGTTGTTCACTGTTTGTGATGTTTGTGAGTGGTTCGTTCAGATAGAATTCTTGCCATGTAGTATCCAAGTGATCTAAATACCATTTGTCTTGGTTGCTCACTATGCACCTCAACCCAGCAGTAACCACATTCTGAGCAACACCGCCACCAAGCCTGCATGGGAAATTGTAAGACAGAGGTTAAAATATGGAATCTTTTCACAATTTTGAAAAAGGAGCAGCCTGAAGCTCATCTTGTAGAAACAGTAGAAGCAAAAAGATTAAAAATTTCCACTTCAGTCAAATATATTAAAAGAGAATACAAAATGCCAAGCACTCTCAAGAGAGTCTGCACATGATTCTGAGTCTTCTCCAACCTGGAGGGAGTATGTCCTGGAATATAGGGTCCAAACACTCCATATATCCGACAACTTAGTCTTCAAATTCATAGTGCCAGGCTCTTGCTCTTTATGACATTGATAGCATGTGACACTTACTGATGTCAAAGCCATAATTGTCTTCTAGTACAGTTTTTAAGTCATGAATAAAGAAAACCAATATGTTAAAGTGTGCACTAATTCTAGGGAATCAATTACATGCAAGACCGTGTACCTACACCATGAGAATGAAACAAATTCTTGCTGATAGGTAGAGAGGGAGAGAATAGCATGCTATAATTTGGAAAAAAGAAAATCAAACTAGCAATTCCCTTTAAATTTATTTTAACAGAGGAGATGTAGTAAGTCTGGATTTTCTTTCAGTTGTTAGTTACTTCTTAATGTGGACCCATCTAGTATGCGACTAAAGGCTTCTTGTTGTACTGCTAGTTCTTGATGTAAAAGAGCTTTTACAAGGACCCACTGGTTTCTCTCATGTACACTATTTTATAAGCTGATGTTTTCTGTGTAGCATGTATATTGTATCATTTGATGATTCAACAATAATAAGCACAAACAAATTACTTTTCTTTTCTTTTGGCAGAATATATATATATGGATTTGAAGTTAGAGTCTTCAGAAGACAGAGAAAAATTAAAGTAATCCACATCCCTGCTCAGTAATATAACAATAAAAAAATAATTAAAAAAAAAAACCCTACTGATCATGTTTCACTTCCTAATAAAGCAAATAAATGCTGTCCATAAGAACAGTAGGTGAGTTTCCTACATCTGTACATCATCACTATCAGCAAGTATATGTTTTGAACAAGAAAAACGGTTTAATTATAATTAAATTTAGAAATGTTATTTAGTTGATATATGTTTAGTGTAAGCTTGATTTATATTCTTCACCTAAATCTTTTCTATTGTATTCCAAAAGTTAATCAAGGAAAGATGTAGACTAGAGAAGACCTGATAAGCAAATATTGCTGGCACATATTTATTTAACACTTATACAGGAACCTAATGAAGATTCATTATGACTTGGAAACTGAAAGTATAAATCTACAAGGAAACAATTAAGGAGGAAATACCAGTTGTGCACCACGGTTTTCCGGCTCAATTTATTGCCAAAATTGTTGAAAGTTTCTTCCCTGTCAGATTTCATGATTAGATTGACTTAATGTTTTACTTTTTCTAAGAAAACAGCAATTCCGTTATCTAGCTTAAAAGAAAATACCAGTTAACAATCTCATATCCATGAGACAAAGCTATTTTCTGTGCTCGCAAAACAAAGTACCGATAAGCTTCAGATTCATTCATACCATGCTTTTTTAACCTGCAGCTTAGGAGCACCATAATTAGAGTGGTTTGGGCAGTTGTATAAAAAATTATCATACACTGAAGTGTGCCTTCAGTGCACGTAACAGTTAGAAAAATATTTATGTATTGGTACCAACAATATAAGAAAAATGCAAATTTGTCATGATATTGAATGATATATTACAACTAAAACAAATATCATAGGAATGTTACCAGCTCATAATATGAGGAGTTGATCTCCAACAGCCTGAAACCATTAAAGCAATCATATCTCAGTAGACTATCCAGCTCCGAATGGATTCAGATAATGGTAAAAAGTCGTATTCTTGAAATTCTTTACAGGGAAAAAAAATTTATAGATTCATCAATTATGGTGGAAATTACCACTTCTGTTAGGATTCAACTCAAAATCTTACAAGTGAAAAAAATGAAAACCTTAGAAACTAAGACAAAATAATAAGTGATGTCATGGAGAATAAATGTCAACAGATAATGGTCATAAGAGTCACATATGGTTCTAAACTTACTTGTGTCAACTTCGTCACCTCCCAAGTGCACAAATTTAAATTTAAAAATCTTACTGAAATCTGAAATGCGAAAAGAATGTTAGCCTCTATTTTTGTTCCTCAAATCAGGAAGATTGAAAAAGGAAAATGCTTGGCTGCTTCACTTACGTATGTTTTATCACATGGTAACATAAATTCTATTGAGTTTTATAAATGAAGTGACTCATTACCTGAAAGAATCCCATCTATCACTTCAAATGTGAATTCATTGCTCACATCAAGAGGCTGCTGACAGTCCTTTGATGGCCATAAAGAAGGATATCCCTTACCCCTAAAAAGAAAATAAGAAATTACCGTTTAAGTTCTTGGAAGGAAATTACGGCATTGACTCTGACAGTCTATTGCAAAAAAGATATGGAAAATATAGTTTTTCTTGGTTTTTGCAAGTCCACCGTCTGGTTTCCCAAACCCCCAAGAATTCTATGTTATGAGAATCAGGACCACCTTTTCCACTTCTTTTTTGCAAGACTCAAGGTTCAACTTAAGTATGTGGCATGAATAATCTTACCCTATAGGCTGTAACCATTTTTGCATAACTATCTTCTACTAAAAGGTAATGAAGAACTATAGTGCCTAATGAACCTATGGGAATGACAGCGGGAACTTCCAACACCAACATCTATTAAAAATAAGAAAGGTTCCCAGTGTTTAATACTTCTAAACCCCAAGGGGATACAGAGATATAGGACACCTAATATTTAGAAGAATTGAAGTTCAAGTCTTTTTTTCTTTCCAGCCCCTTTTTTTCTAAAGCCATATAATTAAAAAAAAAAAAAAAAAAAAAGGGACCCTTAATTAGTTTTTAAGTCCTAGATCCGTGGAGCTGCTGGTTCCAGAACATAGGCCAATGGCCATTATACCTATTCCAGCTTATGAACTAATGGCTGCAAGCCCAAGACTTGAAGCCCTTTCATGTTTGCTGCTTTAAATAATACCCCCATTATTTATGACTCCTGAATGAGGTTTACGGAGAGCAGCTATATTAGCACTACAAGAGGACGTTGATTATACTTCTCTTTTGGCAACCAGTAAATTTACAAGGGCGTTGATTAGGGCCAACTGATTACTAATGATGCTAATGCTAATTGCTCGTATTCCATCATCTATAAAATCTACCAGAAAAGGCATTGTCCAAGGTGCAGATTCTCAGGTTATTGCAGCAGTCATGATCAAAAGTTCACATGGTGAATGCATGATCACCCTAAGGAGACGCCTATTAAACAATTACTACCCAAAACCATATTGGAGAGGTATAGAATTTGAATATCTAATGTGATTGCTACACCTGCTCTATTTAAAGAGGAAGATATAAACTTTGAGACAACAAGAGTAATACTACCATGAGAGTGCATGTCCGGGAACATCAATTTCAGCCAATACATTAATTCCTTGCCTCTGAGCATACCTGCAAATTTGCTATACAATATCAGAGATTTTGATCATGGAAAAAAAATGGAAGGGAAAAAGCAGAAATTACATGCCTCACAATTTCTGCAGCATCACCAAAAGTGTAACGCTCTGAAACTGAATAAGCACCATTCCACAGTTTTGGATATGAAGGTATATCCAAAGGAAATGATTGTGCATCTACAATGTGCCAGTGCAATACATTCTGCATAAAAGAAGGAATTAACTCAGTCCCCATAACCAGGGTATGATTTGTTCAATAGATCACCATTTAGCAGTTCATAAATCAACTGTAAATTATGTTGATGTTACAGTCAAATTATGTCCATACAGTTGTATTAATTTACCAGATCATAGCGTATAACCAATTCTGACATGTAATGCTCAAGAAAAGAAACCGGTTACTTGGAAAAATAGAAGCATATACATATTTTTTTTTCCATAATCTTTAAGAAAATTTGTTATATTGATATCTGTTTTGTGTCATACCAGTTTTGCATAGGCCATAGAATCAATCACTTTCTTTATCATTGCTAATGGCTGATAGTGCCGCGAAGTATCTGCACAAATTTCATTCATAAGTCATAGAAGCACGTCAACATGAGGAAAAACAAGATTTGATCATGACACAAAAACCAGATTATAACAACCAAACCAGCTGCCCTATAAAAGATGGCTGGGTTAACCCTCCGAGCAATTCTGAATGACTTTATCAATTCCTCAAAAGACTAACAGTAGCAGGTGAACTGCCACCTCATTAAACTTGTAACTAGTGCATAATAAATTATGGCCCTCTATTGTGTAAACAATACTTCATTAAGATTGTATATATGAGATTATACGCATTTCAAAATCAATATATACAAACCAAACTGTCATTAAGAAGAATATTTTATATTTGTAGAAAAGATATAGAGAGTGGTTAGAGGAACTGCTTACCAATTAACAGCCCCCGGTATGAGAATCTTGGCTGATCAGTGACAGTCCAGGGGACCATAGGAACTTCAATAACATTGGTCACAAAGTTAAACAGGCATAATTGGCTGAATGTCTGCAATATTTATGTGAAATCACGCATAACGATGGTAATCTCGGATTTGATATTAATATTGTTAAGAGCACTGGTTTTATGTCTCAAAAGGATTTTCTTAACCTGAAGCCCATGCAAAGCACCATAAACTGTCTCCGCCTGCATTTTTAAGAACAATTCTTGAGTTGATAAGAGAATTATGCGTGAATCCGGATTCAAAAGTTAATTATCAGTGCGGACCGTATGAAACAATGATTTTGCAATAGTTTAAACCGCAACAGCAACTTAACGAGAAGTGCATCTAAATTACTTATATCTGATACCAATTTCATTACAATTTACAATCATGATAGACAGCAACGTTAAAAAATAGTTACATTTCCCGTGAAGTGCGCCACTTATTCAGGTTAATGAACTCAATCTGCTGATGAGAGTGAAAGCAACCTTTATTCGTGGTTAGGGGCATTGTTAGTGTTAACAGAAAGCCAGCAGAATTTAGGCTGCAGACAACCAGCAGACTTTAGGAGGTTTAAAGTTAGCAGGTGATGCAGCAGATGGCTAACTTCTTAATTGCCAAACAATTCTTTGACTCTTTCCAAGTCAAACTATTTGAACAAGGAGGGTAAAACAGTTTGAGCATGTATAAAGTTGGCAAACAGAAAAAATATTTTAAACCAAAACACCCAAGTAAATAATGAAACAGTTACACCTACCTCAAGATTTGCATAGTTCGGGTTTTGAGGTGCGGGGACCAGCAATTTATATGATTCGTCAATACCATACTGCAACTGTTAAGGAGAAAATTTAATTTATCAAAAGAAGTTGGCTTTTGCTTTACACAAAATAAAAATTTTAGCTAAAGACAAAATGTCCCTAAGCATGGTTGAACATTAGAAAGGAAAACGAAAAAAATCATATTGCCGTCGGAAAAAGATGACTTCCGTTCGCAGAGATAAGGAAGGGGAAATAAATAAATAAACAAACAAGGTGCAATAAGAAAATGTCTCAATCGGCTCATAGCTTTATACAAAAGAATTAAAAAAAATTGTAAAAATGTTTGAATCATGAATTTTTATATAAAAAAAAAACATTACCGAAAATTACCTGTTCAGTGGAAGAGGAAATGTGGACGTGAAGTCCTTTGAGGATAAGAGATTGGTGAAGAGCGGATAAATTGGCAAGAACGACATGAGCAATTTTTACAACATGAAGCATTGTGGCGAAAGCTTCCTTCAAAATACCAGAAGCATCAGTAAAGTTGGTAGCGTCATGTATGAGCTGAAACTCCGGACTCAAATACAGATTCTTGTGGCCATAGCTCAGAGATTTGGGCATTGGCCAGATGTTCAACTCGGCGGCAAATGCTGTTCCACCGCCAGCGACTCCGAGCAACAATAACGCCACCCACATTTTGTGGAACTGCAAGGCCATCTCCATCAAATTCCAGCGGTCCTTGCTGCTCTAAATGACAAAAGTGAAAGATGAGGTGCGTGATATTAAAATCATATATAGAGAGAAAAGCGTGCGTTTGAAAAAGAAAAAAGAGTAATTGAAGACAGGAATCTGAAGTAGATGATGAAGATGACAGAGAATTTAGCTTTTACCTATTATTAACGCATTTAATTTAAGAGTAATGGTGGTGATGATATTTTATCTTGGAAATGGAATCAATTAAAGGAGCCTTTCATTTTTTGTCTTTGCTTAACTTCCATTTAATTTATAAACTATTTCTACATAAACCATCATATTTTAAGCGACAGTGACTCTTTCTGTCTCTTCTGCCCCATGCCAATAACTACGCTTTGCGCCCATTAATCTATACTACATTTGCATATGCGTGTCCAGGAGTAAGACGATTTTTTATTTATTTTTTTTTAAAAAAAAAAACCTTACCTTTCGAGTAATTGACAAATATACCCAAAATAAATAGTAAGCTACCTTATCTCCCAAGCACCAACTATTTGAGATTCACCCACCCCAGATTGCAAATGGACATTTAACATTTATTTTTTAGATTCATCTTTTCCATGCATCACAAAGTTTGAAGTTAGTGAGCTAACCTTATCCCCCTACCACTAACTACTCAACCACCAAAATTCATTCCTTTTCAGGTTCATCAAAAAGCTCAATAGGCTAGCGATGCCAGATATGAGTCAATCCCATCTCCCACTATCTTCAATATTACTGTTTAAGAATTTGCACTTATAATCAAAGCTGGGTAATTAGGAGTACATCTTCACCCCATGGATCACTTTTCCTATGGTCATTGGACAGCAATGGCAGTCGCCTTTAGGAACATAAAAAAAATCAAACATTTAGGGGAGTCTTGATTCATCGGTTAACATTAACATTATATATACTAATACAACACAACAAACCCAGGGGTAAATCTGCCCTTAGATAACAAATAAAATGAGAACCAGATGCAGCGAGTTGATATCATCAGCAATCCAGTTCCCCAGTAAAGAGAACCAGTCATCTTCAGTCAAACATATGGGTCGGAGTGAGACCAACATCACTGCCCTGGATTTGGTACTACTCTTTTAGCAGCTTGGCACATATTGAGCTACCTATACCGAACCAGTCCCAGTGCGTAAGTTATGACAATGGCCTTCCCTTTCAATTGATAGAGCAATATCAGGAACCTGCTTTGAGATCTGTGAGGGAAAAGAAAAAAAAAGAAGCTATTTAAATACCAGCCCAAAAAGATTACTGAAAAACGACCAAAGAAATACACAGATATGTGCATACTACTAATTGCAATATGCACTTCGCATCATCAAGCAGCAATACGCAAAATAATGATAGAAGTTCAATATCAAAAGGCAGAAGCAGAAGTAATAACTTGACTCCAGCAGCCCAATAGTCATTGCTAAAACTAAAAGATAAATTTGAAAATTCTTATATTTCAGACACCAACAAAATATCAGCTCACTGTCCACCACAACAATTAATGTTCCCAACCTTCACTTCAAACAAGATTTCTTATGACTGACTATAAGTAAAAAAAGAATCCAAAAGAAGCCTTAAGTCGCTTGTCAAAAGCTAGGAAATATGCCCAACATGGCAAAGAGCACTCGGATGGTTGTCAAATGTTAATATTAGGGGTATGACCCAGTAATTAAAATTATGTGAAGCAAATTGCAAAATACGATATATCATTGAAGAGCTCACAAACAAAAACACATACTGCGAAACGACGATGAGCGCATACTTCATATGCATAGCTCATGCATACATACTTTACAAAATGGTTTCCATTTGGATATCCAAAAGCAGCTAAACACATGCTCTTTGCAGGGAAAAAAAGGAGAAGAAATCGATACAATGCTTCCACAAAAACTAAATAAATAATACCATTAGCTCTTCTAACATTTGCGAGGGATCCCAGTTGCCATCACTGCCAAACATAAATGTGATTCTTTCCTCATTCTCCCTCATGAATGTCCAATCTGCTGGATCCAAAAGCTGAAGTATATTCATCCACTTAAGCACCCATCTTGCAAGTATCTATAGAAGAAAATTGACAATTTAATCTCCACCAAAACATTTTACAGACTGAACAGAAACACACAGATGCAAGCTATTAGAAAAAGCAATTTATCATTTGTTACCTGTAAATATTTGTTGGACCAGTTAATGGATCTTAAGCTTATCCCACCACACACATGTTAACTCAAGTTCTTAGTTCCGGAACTGCACCTTCCTGGCTTTTAAAATACCATGTTCTAGAATAGACATGGTGCGACTATCAGGCAATATGCCCTTCAGTGACATTTGATCAACAAGGTTCACAGCTCTATCAATATCTCCCCTGTTAAAACAGCCAGCCAGGAGAGCTGTATACGTCACTGAATCAGGTTCTAGTCCTCTTCCGATCATTTCATCATAGAGGCCCATGGCATCCACAAGGTTATTTGCCTTACAATGTTGATCGATCAAAACTGTATAACATATGACATCAGGTCCAATTTCTAGGTGTTGCATTTCTGACATAACAGTTGAGGCATCAAATTTCTTTCCATGAAGCAGAACTGTAAAAGTAACTAGATCAGGTCTAATTCCTCTTTGTTTCATATCATCGAAAAGTTTATGGGCTTCCTGCAAGCAATCCATCCTACAATAACTATTTATCATTATTGTGTAGGTAATGATATCAGGAGTCCACCCTCTCCTAGTTAAAATGTCGTAAACTGATTGTGCCTTTCTCATATCTGCAGTTCGACAAAAAGCAGAAATGATTTTTCCACACATAACCTTGCTAGGTTCCACATTCAAGTCCAACATTGTCTTAACCAACATCATAATTCCATCATTATTACCTTCAAAGAAAAGGTTTATCAAAAGATTATAGCAGCAACTCCTCCTAACCAAAAGTCCCTGTCTTGACAGTTTTAAAAAAAGAAGATAAGCATCTGCAGTGTGGTTGGCTTTGCAATGTCCATTAATCATGGCAGCATAATTGTCTAAATTTTTATCCTCTAAACTATTAAAAAATGTTTCAGCTTCCTTTACCTTACCTCCTATACATAAATGTTCAATTATCACATTGTGTGTAACAGAATTAGGTTCTATATTCTGTGTCTTTATATAATCTAAAAGGTCAAATGCATCAAGTATAAGGCCTTCTCTACAAAATCCAGCAATAAGAACATTGTAAGCGACAATATCTGGCTTGAGTCTCTTTTTTGTTATTTCCTCAAAAACCTTGATGGCACCAGCCAGATTCCCTCGCCAACAATATCCATTTATCAGAGTTGTATAATGCATTATATCCATGTCCATTTTCTTACCCTTCATTTCATCTAGAGACGCTGCAGCTTCTTCTAGTTTCCCTAGTTTGCAAAAAGCATCAACTACAATGTTGTGAGAAACTTCATCTAGAAATATACCCAAGTCTTTAAAATATTTAAATTGATCCACCACTTCCGCATACATGCCCATTTCGCACAGGCAGTTTAAAATTGAGCCAACAATCACACAATTTATTTTGATATCCTTTGACCTCATTTCATTGAGGGGAGCATATGCTTTTAACAGATTTCTAGCCTTGCAGAACCCACAAATCAATGCAGTATAGCAATGCATATCAGGGACTATCCCTTCCTTTTCCATGTCAAGTAAGACACTTTCTGCTTCATCCAATTTCATCTCATTACAAAAACCACAGATTGCAACACTATAAGCATACATATCAATCGGGATAGCAGCAGCTTTCCATGCCTTAAGGACCTTATATCCCGACTCTGACTTCTGATTAGCACATAGTCCTTCAATAAAAGCAGTGTAAGCAAAAGCAGTAGGGGTGACACCACCCTCTTCCATATCCTTAAATACACCAACAGCCTCTTCCAAATCACCCTTTACGCAAAGAGCTTTTATGACAATGGCATAAGTATAATCATTAGGGCTTAAGCCCATCCTCTTGAACTGTTTGTAAATAGCCAGAGCCATATCTAATTTACCACTCCCAATCAATCTATTCATGAGAAAGTTACAGGTGAATATATGGGGCACAAACCCACGCCTTCCCATTTGAAACAAAGAATCAATAGCCTCATTTAACATACCAGCAGTGACATAAGACTTAACCAAGGCATCGTAAACTTTAAAAACGAACAAAGAGCGTTGCCTAGTGTCATCAGCAAGCTCAACGGTAAGAGTATCAAGTAAATGAGAAATACAGAAAGGACTATCTTCGCTATTGCAATGAACAAAAAGAAAATCCAAGAAAATAGAATGGAGTTTCCTGTGGAGACCCCAATTACAGAGGATTCTAATGATAGCAGAGTATGTGGAAACATCGTGGTGGAAACCCAAGTCCCTTAACTGGCGAAAGAAGGAGAAAGCACGCTGGGGTTGCTGCTTAAGACTGTACAAGATATCAACAACCTTAGATGAATCTAATTGGGGCAGTTGGGGTTGGTAATTCTGGGGGTCACTAGGGGTGGAGCTGTTGATAAAGTGGGCAAGTGAAGTTGAAAAAAATTTGGATTCAAACCGGAAAATCGCAGTGAAGTAGCATTTAGGGGTGAGGCATATAGTAGTCAAAGTGAAAACTGACCTGGAAAATGGTACACACATGGGAATGGAGATATTTTCATTGGAGACGAAGATGAAAAGCAAGAAACAGCGTGTTGAAACAGAAAGAACAGTTAATGAAGCAGCATATCTTGGATAAAGCCGAAAAGGAATTGACAGTGAGAAGTGAAACTCTTGTGTTGGACATTGATGGCGCAAAAGCCGAGCTGCTTCCAGTGGAGAGATGGGCAGAGAGGCGAGAGAACAGAAGTAACATACCCCTCCAAATTCAATTAACCCCTAGAACGCCACAAACAGAAACTGTGAGCTCATTCTTCATAGGCAAATAGTTGAAATCGGATTTGGGCCTCAGTTGATTTTGGGCTGAGAAACAGAGGACAAGAGTCGGGACAAACGTGGCTACCTCTCATAACTACCTTTACCTAACAATGGACCATTCGAATTATAAATCATCTCAAATAGTACAGATTAAGTTTCAGAGTTCGTAAAATGAGATGGGTGAATCTCCCACACAGACAGACTATAGAAATAATGCCACCAATTTGAGTTGAGGGGTTAATAATGGGAGTTTTACAAAACTACCCAAAAAAATAGATATTAAACTTAAAAACACTCCCTTCTTTTTTTTTTTCTCTCAAAATTATCTTTTTTAAAATTTTCATTTTTAAAAATACCATTTTTTTCATTTAACTTAAACTCCCCCCTCTTTCACGCCTCTCCTCGTTCTTCTTTTTTTTACCAATATAAACACAATACAACACAATTCCCTCTGTCTCTCTCTTCTCTCTACCTCTCTCGCTTTCTTCGCTAGAAAGTTGCGTCATCAATCAGCCATACACCCCATCTATTATCGGTAACGGAAGTTGGGCGAGGTATTTGTTTCCATTTGATTTATTGTTCATTCGAGTTTCGGTTTCTATGCTGGAGGGATCAAATCTGGTTCTTTTTGCCTTGGTAATTTGATTTGAGAAGATTTAGGATTTTAAATTGGTTTTTCTTTGGAAGATATTGCTCAATTTGGAATAATTTCGAAGGAAATTTTGAAGCTATAGGGGTTTGTATTTTTTGCTGTGTGTATGGAAGAGAGGAGAAGATCTGGTGACCCTTCGGGGTAGTTGGTGAAGAATAGAAGCTCTTTAGGTTGTTTAGTTGTTAGAAAAGTGGTTAATAATGGTGTTGGAGGAGTGGGTTCTTATGGCTCGCGTAAGTTTTTCGAGTCAAAGAAGGAGAAGAAGATGGTTAGGAGGGATTTGAGCGATTTAAAATCTAGTGATGATCTGTTAATGCTAGCTTGAAGAAGGGTAGCCCCTAAAACCATACGGGTTTGCAATGGTCTGAGCCTTTTTGAAAGGGATTTGATTTGAAAATTGCTTCCTACCAATGACTCATCGCAAAAAGGCTTTTCTTTGATGTGCCCATTTTTTTGTTTTTGTGATACTTCACAAGCTCAAATCAAACAATGATAGGAATATTATCTCTCTCTCTCTCTCTCTTAATTAGTTTCATAGTAATTGATAGTTACTAAATGGTCAAAAATAGGCGACAACTAATGGAAAATTGAGTCAATTTGCTGCTTTTATTAGGAAATATAGGCAACCTGAACCATACAAGGGTAAAGGTGTGAGGTATGCCAACAAAGTTATAAGACTAAAGGAAGGAAAAGCAGGAAAGAAGAAGTAGTTAATGCATTGATTTCTTTTGTTTTGTCTGTCTCTTTTGCATGCTTGTTTGAATGCACCGACAATGCAGGTTGAATTTCAGTTATTCATTAAATTGACAAGCAGCTTATCTTCAGTTCTAATAGTCTATTTGTCATGATGAATCAAATGGCCAGATACTATCGTTGAAGCTAAGGCTTTGTTAACTTGCAAAAGCAAAAGCTGCCTCACTTGTCATGCCATTAACGATTTAAACATGCTAATAATCATTGCCTTCCTTTTTTTATACTTGGAGATAATAGATAAAGTTGAGCAGCAGAGACTGCACTCCTTCTATGAGTGGCTTTTTATTGCCCATAGTAAAGGACTAAAGCCAATTATCGAGTCTAACTGTATCCACACCAAACAATATACTAACAATCACTCCTACTTAATTTTAATGATAATTAGATATTATTTTTTTAATAAAATATTAATTTTACACAATAAAATAATATATTTTCCGTTATCTTTTATGTATCAATTTTAAACAAAATTTAAATTATATTTATCTATCATTTTTAAATTTCTAATATATTTGATTTTTTTTCAATTCAATTTTTTAATTAATAGTTAAAAAAGTCTATTATTAATATTTAATTTAGTATTTTCAAATGTATAGTATAATTTTAATTTTTTTTAAACTGGTATACCTAGTATACCACCTGGTATAATTGGTATACCAGAAGGTATACCTGGTATACCAGTAGTATACCTTCAATTCTTAATTTAGGTATATCGGTGGTATACCAATGATATACCGGTGGTATACCTGGTATGCCAGAAGGTATACCCGATATATCAGTGGTATACCTTCAATTCTGGATTTAGGTATACCGATGGTATACCAAAATTCAGAATATCATTTTCAATTCTGAATTTCTAATTTTTGACTTGATCACATTTCTCTTGGTTGATCCTAGGATTGCAGGGGTCCAATTTCTTTGGGTACTTAACTTCTCTTACTCTAATATGAAAGATTTAAATAGTTGTTAAATTGATTTGATAAGGTTTTGATTATTAATTTTAATTTTACCACTAGTGTTTAATTTAGGTTGAGTTATATAATATAATTCCAAAATAGAGTAGTTTTCTTTTGTCACACTCTTTGATAACTAATATAACAGTTTTTGTGACGTAATATTCATTCTAGCTAAATCTAGATTGATGCTTTGATGATCTTCTAGCTATATAGAATATAGAAGAGGATATATTTATTCTATAATATATTAATTATTTAATCATAAATAATATTATTATATTAAATATTATTTATTATAATAAAATAGAATTATAATAGAAATAATATTTAAATAATATATGAATAATTAATATATAAATTCTAAACAACTAAAAAAAGAATAAATTTAAATCTGAATCCGATTAGCAATGAATATAATCGTATAGAGTGTTCAAAACTGGATATGAACCATTTCCAATCGCCCCATCTATAGAAACTTTAATAAAGACAAGAGACTCATAATAGTGGGAACAATCTTTATTTATAAGCGAGAGAGGTGGCGAATGTAATGTACATGATCCCACTGAATAATTATCACCGTAGAATGTTGCGACTTTGCATGAACAATTACTTAAGAGTGCTTGTTTACAGCTGTTGATGTCTGTCCAAATCTCCTCACTATGCCTGATCTCCTCTTCACCTCCATAACTCTTATGGTACGTATTATTAAGTTCGAGTAAAGACTAGAAGAAGAGATCTTCACAGGAGGTAGCTAGCCATGGAGTGGACTACGGAATTGCTATGATCTTCCCTTTAGTCATAAAGAGTAGTTCTATTATACAATGCCAAACAGATATATATAGATATTTAAAAAAAATTGAAGATAGAGAATATGATGGAGCATGCAGAAACTGCATAATCTGTGAATTGTGAAACAGTTATTATATTAAACAGTAAAATACCCGACCTGCACTCCAAAAACTTAAACTATAAATTCACAGGCAGTTAGATCATAGCTTTCTTTACTTTTAAAATGAATAAAAAGGGGTCATCATCTACAGTAAATCCCTTCCTCCAAAGAGTGACAGTATGCTCAACAACCTCAGGTGGTTGAGGAGCAGATGGAACTGTCTCACTTGAGATGAATCGCCCTGTTCCATTGAAGCTTCTCGAACCTGAGGAAGATTGAATAGAACCAGCAAGTCTTTCGAGTGCTCATGAGTTTCTAGCTTGATCAAAAACAACATCTACATCATATCGACTGGCAGGGTCTTGGACCAGCATTCCACTCAAGTAAAATGCACATCATCACCACTTGAAATAAACGCTAACAAGTAAAAATTAGTTCACAATAGAAATTAGTAGAAATCAGGCTATAAAAAATATAGTTTAATTTGGAGGAACTTCTATTGGAAACCCCTCAGAATTACAATGGATTTCTCATCTATTTTTGTATCTATGTATCCTAAACTAAATTAACCAGGTCTCGTATTTGGGCTTACGGCATAAGATAGTCTATGCAAAGTGAAAATTGAATGTTTAAGCAAAAACTAAATAGGAGGAAAAAAAAAGGAGAGATTATAATTCAATCAGTTTGGAAGTTGAGGACCATGATGGCTAACAGGCAAGCTTCGTGCGGACATGGCCACTACCCACCACTCTAAACCCCCAAATTAACAATTTCGATGCAATTACATGATGGTTGGCATTCAAAGCAACAGATATAATTGGCCACAGCAAAATAATTGGCCACAGCAAAATTCACCATTCCCTTGTTGGAAGATTTTCATTTCCTAATCAGTCTAATTCAAAAAATAAATAACAACAGCAGTTAACCTCTATCAATCAATCAACACCAAGAAACACGTATATAATTGGCAAATTCGAGAAGATCCACGAAGATTAAAAAAACAAGAAGAAATAAAAATTAGAAGGAAGATTAGCTTCTTATTTCTTCTTCTCAGCTTTATGAAGAACAAGAGAAGCAGAACCAAAAGCTCTCTTCCAATCTGATCTATAATTTCATAATCTTCCATTTTGGACTTCGCTTTACCATTATCTGCCTCCATTTATGACCTTCAAGATTCGAAATTTAGAAAACAATAGACAATCAGAGGCTTAAATAAAACCTAACAACAACTAGGTGATGATGCTCACCTGGTACACTGCAATGGCGAGCTCAAGTTTGACGAACGAAATGTAATTTAGAAATTTGGTCTGAAAGAGAAATAAATAGAGTTGGGAAAAGAAAGTGAAACAAAAAGTGGTATTTTTAAAAATAAAAAATTAAAAAAAAATAATTTTAAATATTTTTAAGAGATTGTTGTATTTTTAAAAATTAAAGTCAAAAAAATGATAATCCGTGTAATTTCCTCGTTAATAATGGCAGAGGAGTAGTAAAAATTGAGAAGTTGAGGCCCATTATTCATTAGGGGAAGTCGCCGTCGTTCCGTTGATAAAAGTTTGAAAGCTTACCTTTCATTAATGAAAAAAAAAAAAAAACTTTCCCTTGATTTCCTCCGTCGCTAGATCCTTTCCCTCTTTTGTTGGTTTTAATAGCAAAAAGTGTAAATACAATCCAAGTAGTTCCAATCGGAACTAATGGACTTCAACACGACTTATTATCATCCTCATATACTCCCCACAGCCATGACCATGTTTCGGATTCACCCGTCCGTACACCCAAAATCTTCGATCGTTACTTCTCCTCCTCTGCTTCTTCTTCCGACGATGAACCACAGCTCTCTAATTCCTCCATGGAAGCCACAAGCAAACGTCTCGATTACATGATCCAGTTCTTGGACCGCAAGCTCTCTACTACATCCAACACCAACCCCACCCCCACCAATAATGCAGATAACACACAACTACGTCTTCTTTGCCGGAGTTCATCGCCAAAGGAGGCGGCACCGGAGTTTTTAGACTTCCGGTTCGAAGAGCCGTCCATCCGGACCGCCCTCCGAGTCTCGACCTTCGTCCCCACCCCTTGAGGGAATCCCAAATTGGTTGTTTTTTGAGAACCATTACCACTACTCAGACTCAACTCTGGGCTGGGAACCGAAAACGGGGCCCTTCATGTCTGGCAATTCAAAGATTTGTACGGGGGAAACGAGGGCACCGCTCCCTATACGGAGTCTGTATCTGTGGGATCAGGAGTTTTCTGTATGGTCGGGGATGAGGCAAGCAGGGTTGTCTGGAGTGGTCATAGGGGATGGCAAGGTTAGGTGTTGGAAGATGGATATCATTTCTCACTGTTTTAGGGAGGTCTTGTCTTGGGTTGCTCATCGGGGACCTGTTCTCTCGTTGGTCATCACTTCATATGGTCAGTCCCTTCCCTTCCTATTTACTTTTTCACTCTGCATTTCTCTTTGCCCATTTCGTACTAGCCAAACCCTCCTTCCTTGCTTCTTCAAATTTGCTATTTTCACTCAGAATTTCAGTAACGTAAGAATTATAATGATTAGAGCCGGATTCCTTAGGCCAAGCATAGCTTACCAAAAGTCTCTGGCATTGGCATTGCATCTCCAACCATCATATATCCAAACAATACGAGCGAGCCTCCTTCACATGCCCATTGAGAATTAATTGTCCGTGTATTCTTCGGTTAAATGCAGTTGCCGACATCTTTAGCTGCTTCAAATTTCTCAGCTCTTAGCACGGTATTCAACAACTCTTTTACGGCACCATATGGAGGAGTAGGTAACTAGGCCTTTCCGAACCATTTCCTTGAAATGCTCATTAGCCTTGCAAACTCATGAATCACACGAACGTAACTGTCAAGCCTTGGACTAAAGCTACTTGTTCCATTTCATTCCAAACCCGAATAACTTAAATACACATCTACTAACTTGCATGCCTACCTGATCACTGCATCACAGATATCCAGATCAGGAGCACGACCAGCCTTTTCCATCTAATGCACCCTTCCGACTCTTCTTTCATCGGGCAACATTATGTGCAAGTTAGCCAATTAATTAGACAGATCACTTCTCTGTATTATGCAAGTTAGCATGCTCTCACTTCCCCTTCTGCAATCTCGTATATAACGTTATTGCATTAGCTAGGCCTATACACTAATTCTCTTTGGAGTACTTGGAAAGCCACGTGTTTAGCTTTTCTGTACTCTATATATTGGTCTATATAATTTCCAAATGCTAATACTGGTTTTCATTTCTCGTGTTTCAATTTTTAGAACAAATGTTTTGGGGGCACTGTGGTTCTTATAGTATATTATGCTTGCTTTAATTTGATGTCTTTCTTTGTTTTCTCACTTTGTTTTTTCTTTGGTCCAGGAGATTTATGGTCGGGTTCTGAGGGTGGTGCTATCAAGATATGGCCATGGGAAGCTATCGAAAATTCATTTTCTTTTACTGAGGAGGAAAGGCACATGGCTGCCTTATTAGTGGAGAGGTCATACATTGATCTCAAAAGCCAAGTCAATGTAAATGGCTTCTGTAATGTGCTAACTGCTGATATCAGATATTTGCTATCTGATAATTCTAGAGCCAAAGTATGGACTGCTGGTTATCTCGCATTTGCATTGTGGTATGTCTTCAATCTTGCTGTACTATTTTGAAAGCTTACTGTTGCACTATGCTATGCATTTTGGGATAAGTGGAGATATTTAACTATAACTATACATAACTTTTCTGTCTGTAATTTGTGTGAGTTTGCCCTCTGGGACAAAGAGCTAATCAGTTGTGTATTAAACTATGATTATTTGAAATCTTATGAGGAAATTGACTAAACATTGCCTTTAGCCATGGAAACATTTCTATCCTGTTTAAGTGAAGGCTCATAAATTAGTTGATATCAAGGACTGGTTCATGAGTTACCCTGACTAAGGACACCTTTTGATATTATGCATGTGAATGCACATGAATGTGCATATTTGTGGATGTCGGGGAAAGAAGAATTCAAAATAAATAATTTACTGTAGAAGGATCTCCTAATTTTGCTGAATATTAGCCAAGGAGACCCCTGGAAATTGTATTTCATATATGGTTATTAGTGATCAACATGTCATTAAGTACTTCAGCACATGCTGGATTGTTAAGAGCCTATTTTGGCCTTATATTCAGTGTGCTTCATGGGTTCATATCTGGAGGATGATACAATTCCTAGAATTTGATCTCCTGTTTCATAATTTGGTTTTTGCTCATACTTATATTGGTGGACTGGATTATTTTTAACAAATCAATATCTGGACAAGCCAAGTGTTGTGATTCTTTGAAGAAGTTGCTATATCCCTGATTTTTTGAATGTATTTATAGCACTCAGCTTAGTAAGCCAAGTAGGTATGCATTCCTTATCCTTCCAGAATTATCTAAGTTGTAAGTGATAATTATCACAAATAGCTCTTCAGAGCAATCATTTTTTCTTTTAAGATCTTTTTCTCGAGGTAGAATTTGGTTAAACTAAGCAATCTGATATTCACCTGCTGTATTCATCTCCCTTTGTCGTTTGATTTTGGTCCGAACCCCAATTTTTGAGGTTGCATCCTCAATATCTCACCTTTCCCCCTCTTTCTCTTAGAACATACCGAAGCTGATTTACTGTTCCTAATTTGGAGAACTGCAACCAAATTGGATTCTCAACTCAGTGGGCTGGAGGGCTTTGCATTATTTGGTGGAAAAAGAGCTTAACTTTGCATTATTTTATGGAAAAGAAGGAACTTAACTTTGCATTATTTTAGGAAAAGAAGGAACTTACTCATTGATCTCCCTGTCTTTTCTATGACTAGTTTCTAGGAAACTAAGTTAGAAGTATACGGCTTTCAGAGAGAAGATAAGCAAAAACCTTTCTTTCTTGTTGATAGATCGATGAAAACTGGTTAGAGGGGTAAATACTATTTTATGTTCATGCTGTATTAGTGGTTGTAGAGTCACTGTCTACTATGACTCTGTTTTTGTGCTCGGTCTGCACCTGCTTGTTATTGTTTTAACTCGCAAGAAAAGGGCATGATTATGTGGAGAGTTCTATTTTGCAGGGATGCTCACACGCGGGATTTGTTGAAAGTATTCAATATAGATGGTCAGATTGAAAAGATGGACATGTTATCCGGACAAGATTTTACCTTTGAAGATGAGATTAAAATGAAAATAGTTTCTGGTTCATCAAAGAAAGAGAAGATTCAAAGTTCAGTTGGTTTCTTTCAACGTTCACGTAATGCTATAATGGGAGCAGCTGATGCTGTTCGTCGAGTAGCTGCAAAAGGTGGCTTTGGAGATGATAATAGGAGAACTGAGGCATTGATTGTAACCATTGATGGAATGATCTGGACTGGTTGTGCGAATGGTTTACTTGTACAGTGGGATGGAAATGGCAACCGATTACAAGACTTTCAATACCATTCTTTTGCTGTTCAATGTCTTTGTACATTTGGAATGCGGATATGGGTGGGTTATGCAAGTGGTACTGTCCAGGTGTTGGACCTTGACGGTAACCTGCTTGGAAGCTGGGTAGCTCACAGCAGTCTTGTTATAAAAATGGCTGTTGGCAATGGTTATGTTTTCACATTGGCTAATCATGGTGGTATACGCGGATGGAATGTCATTTCGCCTGGTCCTCTTGATAAAATTTTAAGTTCAGAACTGGCTGGCAAAGAATTTCTGTATACAAAGATAGAGAATGTCAAAATATTAACTGGTACGTGGAATGTTGCACAAGGAAGACCATCCCGTGACTCACTTATATCCTGGCTGGGTTCTGCAGCTGGTGATGTCAGCATTATTGTCATTGGATTGCAAGAAGTTGAAATGGGTGCTGGCGTTCTAGCAATGTCTGCAGCAAAAGAAACTGTAAGAAAATCTTCCTTACTTGATGTGCCCCTTCATGGAAATGAAAAATATATCGCTCATGTTAGCTCTATATAGATAGGTTAGATGTAAATAGAGATTCCAAGAGCAAAGTTGTGATTTTGATGCCTGATAAACGTAGTCCATGGACCACGAAACAGAATATGCATATTGATTAATGTATCTGGATCACTGCTTTGTTGCTACTTTGAGCTGAATGACCATAGATGTATTATTGCTATTGGGTGTAGAATGCCTAATATAGCAGTAAATTATGGTAAATTAAAGGCTCATAGCCTTAAATTGTAATATAATTAGCAGTTTTCAAGTGGATGTAAAACAAGATAAAAGCAAACAATGTTTAATGGCATGGATACATTTTTGTCGTTGTTGCAGCGAAACTTTTGATGGACTTGATTTGTATAGATGCATGACCTGGAAATTTTTTAAGGATAAATTGGAAGCAGTGAAACTTTTGATGGACTACAAGAGAAGGCTATTCAAATCCAGTCCATAAATAACTCTAGATGCATGACCTGGAAATTTTTTAAGGATAAATTGGAAACGGTTCTTGCAGCTTAAAGAAGAAGCAAATTTCTTTTTTTTGTCAGTTTCACATTTTGAAGATCTTCTCCTAGTGGGACTTTCACATGAAGCAATAACATTGGGAAGGAGTCCCATAAAGGGCCAAATTTAATTGATATGAGGATTGAAGAGATTTACACTTCATGTGTTATTTAGAATTGGACAGTGGGTTCATAGATGGAACATGATGAGGAGTTGCCAGATGTTGCTGTGCCATACAGTCTATTAGAATATCCCAATGTTTTTTGTGTCCATAATTTTGTTTGTATATCTTGGTAGCAATTGATCTTGCTAAAAGAAAGAGAGACAAAAGTTGAACTGATGAGAAGCAATATGCTAAAACATTTTCTATCAACATCTTATCAATGTTTATTTCCTCCATTCCACTTCAACTGTCCTTTTAGATTTCCTTCTTTGTTTTTTTTTTTTCATAAAATGGTATTATATATATGTTGTGCCACTCATAGTAGATGTTTCCTTGTTTTGTTTTTCTCACAATTTTTCTTCTTATATTCAGGTAGGACTTGAGGGTAGTTCTGTTGGACAGTGGTGGCTAGACATGATAGGCAAAACATTGGATGAAGGTTCGACATTTGAACGTGTTGGTTCTCGACAATTAGCAGGCTTACTGATTGCTATATGGTTAGTCTTTATAATGGTCTTTCTCAGTTTTATAGTTTGGGATTAGGCCTATCTGTAAGGGGGTGTTTGGCTGGCCGAACAAAATTGAATAAATTATTGGTTAGAGCTTGAGATCTGGTGCTAGATGAAAAATCTTTCGACTTTATTTTGTGTTTCAATGAGGTCATTGTTGCCAAATTCCAATCAAATCTAGTCATGGGAATTTCTTACCTCAATGGTTAATATCAGAACAGCAAAAATTCTTTCAACATACAGTAGTTTACCTTATTGAAACACAATTTAAAGTTGGAAGATTTGTGCGACAAAGTGTACTGTAATCAATGATTTATGTGGTGACACTGATTGTTGCTAAGGTTAGCCCCCTTTTTTTGGTGGCAATGGGATTTTTTTATAGTAAAGCTGGTTCTTTGGGTCCTAAAAATGAAACTTCATGCAGCTTATTTTAATTTGCTTAAATTTCTTACTTCCTTTAATTTATATCTTAATTTCTTAACTTTCTATCTGAGGCACTTATTTCTTTTTTTTTTTTTTTTGGAGCTCTTATTTGTCTTGTCCTGGTTGGATTCTTATTTGACTGTTGAATAATTGTCCTCTAGGGTTAGAAATAACCTTAAAGATCATGTTGGGGATGTTGATGCTGCTGCAGTTCCATGTGGTTTTGGGCGTGCAATTGGGAATAAGGTACATAAATGCTTCACCTTTATATTTGATTTATGGGAAATTTTAGCCTGCTTTTTAGGTTCTCATGTTTTGAAAAGATGGAAATCCAGGCTAATTTCCAATATGGTGAAAAGCATATGTGAGAGACAAGTGTTTTTATCAAAATATGACAAGTTTGATTCGGGCGATGTTGTCTTGCAGGGAGCTGTTGGTTTGAGGGTTAGAGTTTACAATCGCACAATATGTTTTGTTAATTGTCACTTTGCGGCACATTTGGAGGCAGTTAATCGTCGTAATGCTGATTTTGATCATGTCTATCGAACAATGACTTTTTCTCGACCTTCTAACCTCTTCAACGGAGTGGCTGGTATGGTGTCATACCTGTTCTTGTCTTGCTCGCTTGCCTGCTCAGTGTATTTATTTTGGCTTTTTTATGGATCTGGCTTGCCATTACTCCTCTGTATTGCAGTTGGTTCTTCATCCGCAGTCCAAATGCTCCGCACTACAAATGTATGTTCATATATTATGAAACCTATGTTGATCCTAAACTGTCATGTGTATAATTGTCTTGCAAATAGCGTGATAACTGGTTTGTGCATGTATAGGTTATGGGCCCAAACATTGCAGAAGGAATACCTGAGTTATCTGAGGCAGATATGGTCGTATTTCTTGGTGACTTTAATTATCGGCTCGATGGTATATCTTATGATGAAGCAAGAGACTTCATTTCTCAAAGATGCTTTGATTGGCTTAGAGAAAGGGATCAACTTCGGACAGAAATGGAAGCTGGTAATGTCTTCCAGGGAATGCGAGAAGCAGTTATTAGATTTCCTCCCACATACAAGTTTGACAAGCACCAACCTGGATTAGGAGGTACTATATATAGCTCAAATTTTCTAATTGCTTGGAAATTGGGTCTTAGTTGAACTATTTTAAAAAGCCTTGATAAATTTATTATTTGGATCTACTAGTCTATCACCAAGATTAAATCAGAAAGTCTATCATTTATATGATCATTTCTGATCCATAGAGAAAAGGAAAATAATAATTACTGTAGAAGAATAGATAATAAAGAGTATATTTTCTGATATCTTATTCAAAGGAATCAATGATATTTATACCAGTATAGGAGAACCTCACTAAGGAAAATAACTATAGATTATCCTACCAACTACGTGCCTATTTTATCTACAGCTCATATACAATCAATCAATCTGTTTTGTTAATAAATAAAAGGGATGCAGAAACCTTTGTTAGTGTACGCACTCTAGTACCTTCTTCTGAGGTTTATTTATTGGGCATTCTCAGAAGTTGTTCAAGTACAGTTAGTAAGAACTATTTTTCTTCAGGGTATGATTCAGGTGAAAAAAGGCGTGTCCCTGCATGGTGTGACAGAATACTTTACCGTGATAGCCGGTCAGCCCAGGTTTCTGAATGCAGTTTAGACTGTCCTGTTGTCTCTTCAATATCACAGTAAGTTCTTTTTCTTATGTTATTTCTTATGGTTGTTTTCTGGCATATAAAAAGATTGTATGATACCTGCTGAAGAGATAAGTTGCTCATTTGATTACTCAGCCTCATCTTTTCTCAGGCCACCTTTGCTTATTTATACACATAGCCTGTGAACACTGCTAATTTCACTAAGGCATATGCATGTATATATGCAGTTTGGAAACCTCATTTTTTAATTCCTTAACTGTTGAATAGGTATGAGGCTTGCATGGATGTCACTGATAGTGATCACAAGCCGGTGCGTTGCATATTTAGTGTTGATATTGCACGAGTTGATGAGTCTGTGAGGAGGCAAGAGTTTGGTGAAATTATGAAATCAAATGAGGAAATTAGATGCATGCTTGAAGAACAATCCAAGATTCCAGAAACTATTGTCAGCACTAACAATATCCTTCTTCAAAACCAGGATACAACCATTTTGCGTATCACAAATAAATGTGTGAAAAGCAATGCTCTATTCGAAATCATCTGTGGAGGTCAGTCTACGATTAACGGAGATGGACAAGCATCAGATCATCACCCAAGAGGTTCCTTTGGCTTTCCACAGTGGCTTGAGGTAAATTTTCCTGCTCTGCATACATGAAAGATAATAACGCAAACTGATTTTTATGGCAAATGAAACTATTAAACCAAAATGATTCCTTTCTATCAGCTGGCTGAAATGCCCTTAAAATGATGTTGGCTTCATAACTGTTATAAGCTTTTGAAATCACTTTTGAAGTATTTGACAGTAATGGGACTTGTGTATCAAAATTTTGCTTCATTGCTGGGTTTCACATGATAAGTGCTGTTGTTCACAATATTGCAAGTTAAATTTGCCATTTTGAGCTTTTGAAAACTAAGTGAAAGTTGAACCAGGTCACTCCAGCAGCTGGTGTAATTAAACCAGATCAGATCGCCGAGGTGTCTGTTCATCTTGAGGATTTCCCAACCCTTGAAGAGTTTGTTGATGGTTTCCCTCAAAACTCCTGGTGTGAAGACACTAGAGATAAGGAAGCTATATTGGTGATCAAAGTACATGGTTTAAACACTGCAGGCTCGAAAAACCATCGCATCCGTGTGCGCCATTGCTGTTCATCACGGACAGCAAGAATTGACTCAAAATCCAATGACTCCAGGCAAGTCCAAGGTAATCTCCTCCATCGGTCTGATTATCAACGACTCAGTAGTTCCTATGATGTAGTTGATCGCCTACGTAATTTGCAAAGTCCTTGATTAGAAGTGGCATGCTGCTGCTGAAAAGAATGAATTATCATCCCTACTCAACAATAGGGACCACCTGATATCCAAAAAGAGTCCACAACAGCAAGTGCATTGATGTAAATAGAGGGGAAAATTTCAGCGCTCTTTGTTTCCAAGTTTAATATTTGTTTGTAGATTTCTCCAATTTATAAGGTGATGTGAGCAGTTTCTGAAGCGAGTCTGTGTCCAACCCAGTAATTTTTCTTGGGCCGATTTGTAATTTGAAAGTGTACAGAAAATGGGACTGCATTAAATAGCATTTTCTTTTTAGGTTCATTTAGGAATCTTTGTTTCCAATATAGTTAGAAATTCTAATGTAGAGGGGACATTAAATGCTTAGCGGAGTCATGAAGCTGGTACGTAAAGGAATAAACATTAAGTTGCATATGTTTGTCTGGCAACTGTTGATATTATTATTATTATTATTAGTTGTTGATATTATTAAGGTGTACAAACATCCCACTAATTTTAAAAAATTGGCATTTTAGGTAGGTAACCATGGATATAATCATAGCAATAATTTTTCTAAATAAGCCTCTTTTCTAGAGGCTTAGAGTGAAATTTGAACTCTACCAATCTACTACTCAAGAGAACTTGTTTCTAAGCCTTTAGAGATTCATTTAAACTAGAACTTTTAATTTGATAAGAAAGATGAAATTAATCATCTTATCTTATAATTGCGACAAAATAAAAACGGGATTGCACTAGAGGCGAGGAACAAGCAGCCGCATGACATCCGTCAAGATGGATGCAGCACTACCTTCTAATCTCCAGAGGGGCCAATTATTGGTCATCTAGAAGTTGCACAATGCAGGGCATCGGCGTTTCTTTGTTTTCCCAACCGGAGGGAAACACCGGGAAAGAACCTCCAAACATTCTCACTCGCAAACAGTGAAATTCCCGGTTTAGGGTTTAGCAGCACGTGCAACTTCCGACCCCACAATCCCCAGGTTGGATTCAACGCCGTAATTGCTGGTAAATAAAAGCTTCAGTACATTAGTAATTACCGATGTGGGATGTTTACCAACATCACATGCCATGGCTGACAATTCCCTTACCCTATAAGAGTTAGGCAGCGACTTCCTTGCTCCACTCTATTAAAGGCCCTTCCTTTTCCTGGCTGAGCGGTGATTGAAGAAGATGGAAGGAGAAGTTGCAGAGAACAAGCAGGTAATATTCAAGGAATATATAGAAAGAGCACCAAAAGAGACGGACATGGAAATAAGGATACAGAAAATAGAGCTCAAAGTACCAAAAGGGTCTGAAGCTTTATTGGTGAAGAATCTCTACCTTTCTTGTGATCCTTACATGAGAGGTCGTATGCGTAACTACCATGGCTCTTATATTCCTCCTTTTGTCCCTGGCCAGGTTACTAATTCATCATTTAAATTTAATTTATTATTTCTGCCCAATTCCTGGGTCCTTGCATGTGCCTCTCGCTATCCATAGATCATTAGGCTTTTTTCCTATGATCTTAATGCCACAGAAATCCTAACTTAAATGGCCTTTTTGTTATATAGCCTGTGCAAGGATTTGGCATATCGAAAGTTGTAGCTTCTGATATTCCAGATTTCAGGCCCGGTGATTTAGTCTCTGGACTCACCAATTGGGAAGAATACACCTTGATCCAGAAGCCCTTTGTGCAATTGAGAAAAATTCAGCAGCATGACATTCCTCTCTCCTTTCACCTGGGTCTTCTTGGTATTGATATTATTATGTTCTTATTGTCAAAAACCTTTTATCTCAGTTTCCATTGGTTTTACAATTACCGTAGTGCTTGATATGTCCAAGATGTAATCTTTTGCTTGAGAATCTATCTTTGCTTTTACACTGAGTGGAATTTTTCTCGCAGGCATGCCAGGTCTTACTGCTTATGCAGGATTTCATGAGGTCTGCTCCCCTAAGAAAGGAGATTATGTATTTGTTTCTGCAGCTTCAGGAGCTGTTGGCCAGCTTGTTGGTCAACTTGCAAAGTTGCATGGTTGCTACGTAGTTGGAAGTGCCGGGACAAACCAGAAAGTAGATCTCTTTTTATTGAAACTTGTGAATTATCCATTAAAACAAATAAGAGGATAACTTTTATACAATGTCATGTTAGGTTGATCTTCTAAAGAATAAGCTTGGATTTGATGATGCTTTCAACTACAAAGAAGAGCCCGACCTCGATGCAGCTTTGAAAAGGTTAGTAATTAATAAGCTTTTTCAAGCATCATCTATGACTTATTTGGGCTAGATGAATCAAAGCTACTTCTGATATTGGCTTCCTCTTGATCAATGAATATTTACCCTCTCATGATGTTGGACTGATGGAATTGCAACTAATAAGTGCTTCATTTACGCACAAAATAAGATAATTAGTCTATCTCAAATTAAATTAATAGATTCATTGGATTGGCAAATTAAATGTCTCATTTCTTGAGTGAGCATACATTGTTATATCTTATTAAGTAGAAAATGTGATGAATATCGTTCTGAGTGTGCATTGGCACAGACATCTTCCAGAAGGCATTGACATATATTTTGATAATGTGGGTGGAGACATGCTGGATGCCGCGTTGCTTAACATGAGGACTCATGGTCGGATTGCAATATGTGGAATGATATCAGTGCACAGTCTCTCAGCTGCCCAAGGGATTCACAACTTGTTCAATCTTATAGCTAAACGTATTAAGATGCAGGGATTTCTGCAAAGTGATTATCTGCATTTGTATCCACAATTCTTGGAGCATGTTTCTAACAACTACAAGCAAGGAAAGATTGTTTACATAGAAGATGTGCAGGAGGGATTGGAAAGTGCTCCAGCTGCTTTTGCTGGATTATTTACTGGTAAAAATCTAGGTAAGCAAATGGTTCGTGTAGCCTATGAATGATTTGCTCATTTCCAAACACTGAAGAATCAAGAAACGGTAAAGATTTAATGATTTCAATTGAGATTGAAATCGTCTGGCATGAACATCCCAATATTTTCATTTGAAGCACATATGTTTGCCATCTTAAAATTATCATCCATCTTCAAGGTTGTAGAATTTGATAATCATATTATTACTTTGTTCTGTCCTGTGTAATGCAAGGCTAATACTTGGATGAACTAGGCCATATACCTTATTGATGTCCTTGAGAAAACTGAATCTAAGGAGAAAAATTAGCTTAACTACTCTCAGTCTGTGAATGTAACAAAAATAAAACAAAAAATGTGGTGCACCAGAGGTGGGGAGCAAGTTGCCGTATGATATCTGAGGTGCAGCACCACCTTCTAACCTCCAGGAAGGCCAACTGGAAGTTACACAATGCAGGGCATCGGCATTTCTTTGTTTTACCACTCTGCCGGGAAACCACCTCCAAACATTCGCTCTCCCACGCAAGAATGGCATTAACGGTTTAGGGCTTGGCCTTGCAAGGCTTTCAGCCAATTCTCTTACTTCATATTGCACATAGCATTACCCTTTTAGGAATAGCGAGACTCATCATTCTACCAATACAAAGATGAATACAGAACACATTTTCTCTTAACATATAAGCAGCATCTCTATATGAACCGTTGACATGTATGTTGATCAACATGGGAATCGTAACAAATCAGTGGAAAACTTTAATTTTGATCTTTCCCTCATCCATCTGAGAAGAAGAAAGTACGACAAAATACCATTACAACTGATGAGCAAGGAATCACACTCGAGAAGAAGCTACTAAGGAATCCAGAATATTATAGTGGGAGAGGATATCCACGAAGGTATGTGGAATCCACGCCGGATTCCCGCACTAGTGCCACCCTTCCAGTCCGTGCCACCTTCATCAAACGAAAAAGAGAAACCTTAGTTCAGATGATAAATTACAAGTGCCGACAATAACAGTGATATAGAGATCACAGTAAAAGGACCATGTGAAGCCACTGGGAGTCAAATAAAAGCTCTGAATCAATTCCACAAATTGACATAATAAACAAGTTTCATATGTGGCAGAATTGAACTTGGAAAATACGAATCACAGAACCGACCTCACAAATCCCATATGGCGCCAATAATCTCTGTAGGGCAGCCATCTTGTTTAAATCACCTGTAAGCTGGAACAGTAACAGATAGCAGGATGATTACGGAAGCTGGAGATTTGGAAAGCAAATATATAACAGGAATTGCTGAAGAAAACAGAAAGAAACAGTCCTTCGCTGGTATGCAATGACTATAGGTAATACCAAGGAAATTAGGGTCCAACAGCCTAGAGATTTTTACTTCTTTGATCACCTTAACTGATTTTTATCCCCTCTTAATATGTCAACTTATGCCTTACAATCTGGACAGAACTCAGTATGAAGAGGTGCATAAACCATAAGAAAGCAAGTTAAAGTATGTGAGGCAGATACTACCTCAAGGGTAATTGTGTGGTCAGACACATCAACAGCTTTGGCCCGAAATATGCTAGCAATGTCGAGGACATCTCTTCTAGCAGCAGCATTCGCAGCTACCTTTATCAGCATTAATTCTCGTTCCGCAAATGGCGAGTGTGTAATATCATGTGCCTGAATGAATACCACCCGTTGTGACCAGTTTACTCAAATGGACTATGCGTTTATCAAAATAAGCCTATCAAGGCCAGTAATTTTTTTTTCTTTTTTTGCTTTTATCCTTCCAAATTTCTTTTTACTGCTTCTTACCTTAAGGTCCCCCTGGTTACTTGCATTAAACACTTACAAGGAGATGATCAAAGTTAAACTCACGGCCCTCACCTCATGTAAATCTATCAACTGGTGAAGATGCTGAACCAACTTGCCAATTGACTCGTCAGTTCCAGGAATAACTGTAATAATGCGAGAAAGTCCCTCTCTTTCACAGGGACCCACAGCAAGACTCTGAGAGATTGAAGTGAGAAAAAAAATAAAAATGATAACTGGAAAGTCATTAGACATTAGGTTGATAACAAATAAAGAAGAAAACAGTCTAAACAGACCTGAATGCTATAACCTCGTCGAGATATAACACCAGTGACCGAATTGAGAACACCAGGAGAATCATTCACATGCATAGATAACGTATGTGATCGAAATCCACTGGACTGAAATTGGAAGCAACAAAGGAAAAATAATGTTGTAAATATGACAAAAAGTGAGATAACTATCATCTACACTACATTCACTCCATGCTATCTGCACCATTTGACCAAATTATAAAATCATTGCTCTAAATCAAGCTACTGGTGAGCAAAGGCAACAAGTTCCTAATCTTTAATACAAGTCCGTGTGATGTTCATGCATAGAAAATGGCATGACAATGAGAACTGGTCATTCTTAATGTGTCATACACACTATAAATATCTATTAGATATGAAATTCAATCACAACCTGATGCCCACAAGTAACAACATCTAACCAAGTACCAACTTGCAAGCACATTGGCCATAAGGAACTTCAGTGTAATTATAAATGCCAGAGACTCAAAAATTAACTGATCTGTTAGCTTTTAATATTTTTGTTCCAGCCTTGATTTCAAAAGTTCAAACTCAATGTCATTGGAATTTTGAACATAATAGTATCATTTCTTCGTACACCTTGTATATGCGATCATATGCTTTAAAATAATTTATTTCATATGGCGTGTAGTACAGAGCAAATTTAAATGGATCTTGAGAGTTAAATCAGTGTCTTACATCTTCATCATAGAAAACACCCCAATGAGCATCAAGAACTTGTTTCAAGGAAAGGACATCATAAGGCTCCACTGGATAAACATCACCCTTCAATTGGAAAGGAAAAAAAAAAAAAGAAAGTTAGCAACAAAGTATTTGCCAATGGTTAAATGCAAAATTCATATCACACACGAGCTCCTATAGAAAACTGAAACAATACAATGCAGATACAGTAATATAAAACAATATGATATCATCAAATTATTATAATGAGGACACAATTACTGCCCTACTGCAACAATAAGAATACCTTTTACAAATGAATAAAAAAGAGATAAACACAATTGCACGGGCTAGCTTCTCTAGGAGACCTAGTTTGCAACTACATATTATTAGATCCTATATATGATCATCAGGATAATTTAACATGAAATATGAAAATCTTTCTAAAACACATTGAACAAGCAGGCAAAAAAAAAATTATATATATATATACATATATATCCTCATCAAACAACTATTGCCAAACAAAATGTTAAATAAGAGATATCAATGTTCTAACATTTCCAAAATGATAAAGTTAGTAGATTTTTCTTTGATCAACTGCACATGCTTATTAATATAAACGAAGATTATCTAAAACACAAAGCTATTTAATGAGGGATCATGTCTCTTGCACCCACAAACAATCTTTGATATCACTGGTGCATAACATCAGCCTAAAAGAAGTACTAAAAGCAAGTGCATAATAGACACCCATATCATAGAGCACCTATCGAGATTTAAACATGCCCACATTTATCATTGTAATATAATATCTAATTATATACCTTTGATGTTGAAAATGATCTGCCATTAAGGGATCCATTTGGATTTCCTGAAAAACTATTGTCAGAACTACTAGGGATAGCATCACCAGGTTGCACCCTTTCAAGGTCAGGATAGGAAGCTGCAGAAAATCTCCAAAATGGAGCCGTTTCGCCCATCCTTTCCCGTCTCAAAGCAATCTATAATGCCAGTTCAGACTTAATTAATGGGCATTATATAGTAACAAATAAAATAAAAAAGAACATACTTTAGTCTTGATCTGCATAGTCTGAACCTAAACAATTTTTCAGTTGTTTCTATACTAAGAGGCAACTTATACACGATCTTTGATGTGCACACTTTGAAATGTTCTTACTGGGAGCTGAATGAACAGGATCTGAATAATGAACAGAAGCTGAATAATGCAACAGGAGCTGATTCAAGCCTTGAGGCTATACTTAGTATAAAGCAAGGACAGGATGGAGACGTATTTGGTCAAATAAATATCAATAAGCTTTCCCCCTGTTTTTTCAACTAGCCACATTGTTGGCTAGATTCAAATCCCTCCTTGCATCGTCCCAAATAATTGCTTTAATGTTATGAAAAACAGTAGATTGCACACATGCTAGTTTGTTCATTCTACAATGCTATGTGCACACATGCTAGTTATGTTCATGTCCATAAAAAAGCAACCCCAGGTAGATATATTACCTACCTTTCCAGTCCTAGTAAGTTCATTTATTCTGAACTTGCTTAAGTTCCGTATAACAGCAGCCATCTTCCCAGGGTCTCCAGTGACCTGAGACATCCACGAGTAACATAAATACATCAAACAGCTCCAATATATATGTATATTAAATATAGGAGCAGCCTGGATGAATAAACTTTGAAGGACCTGCAAATGGTTTCTATCTACGGCAAAATCCTGAAGACATCTATGTTTGCATTGACTGCAATTATTATGAGTTGAAAGGAGAATTACATGGGACCTTCATACCAACTTACCAGTTACCAAAGAATCACAAGATTAGGGGTTGTGTTTTATGAACCTGTACTTTTTTGTAGATGCACCCAGCGGCTCCCAACTTTCAAGTAGATCAGTTCAGCAGCAAACCACAGAATTCCTAGTTTGAATGGTTTTTGGATAAGGTTCAACCTAAGACCATAACCCAGTATCCACTAGTGGCGATCTCTTGTGTTAGTGAACATTCATCATCACCTTTCTTGCTAAGTTATTATTTAATCTTCTTTTTTCTACTACAACTTGGCACCAGATTGAAATTTATTTAACATTAGGAGAAGTTATATTATATTTCCATCAGCTCAGATTTCTGGCAAGCCACACAGGGCATTTTCCAAGATCAACAACCTAAAATGCTTCACAACTTTGAACTCATGATAACCTATAGATCAGCATAAGAATTCACGGAAAATCCAAGAGATTCTTAACAACTTAAGTACTTCTGCAATGACAACTGGCATGGTCCATCAAATTTCTTCTATAAAATCATTTATGACAGAGAATTTCCAAATATTACAGTTACAATGCTTAGACATTTATTGGAAATGCATTTAGAGACCTTTCAAGTTCAAGATAGAAGAAACTAAACCCTTTCCAAGACTTAAAATATTTAAAATTTTCAAAAATAGTAATAAAAATAGTAAAAAGTTAGTGTTCCGGGATACATAAAGAACGGTAATATCCTGATACTTGTCACTGCAGGTTTAAAAACCAATCATATATTACTTGTCGCTGCCATAAACATTAGGAATATGAAACTAAAGAAGGTAGCAATAAAGCTATAGTCAAAATCACCTCAATAGTCAGTGCGTGCTCTGAGATATCAACAATTTTTGCTCTGAAGATATCCACCAGCCACATGATCTGAACTTTAAAGCCAATTACAACAAGATCAGGTACTTGGGGAAAAAATAATAAAAAGGACAATTAAAATGAGCAGAACTGACCCATAAACTGTATAAATGCCAATTTCCTACAATACTATATATTTGCTGGCTATAGATTGGTTACAAGCACAAGCAACTTCTGATTAGATAACTTTTCCATAATGCAAAATGATATTTTTCAAATTGACAAACGCAACCCTATAGTTAGGTGTCATGTAGAAAAAGGACAGATGTTACGCAAACATTCAAGTGGCTACATAATATTCAGCAATCAGATTCTTGTACTGCTAATTGAAAACCAAAATAAACAATGCAAAAATGGCATCTTGAAAGAGTACAGTACCACCATTTCTAAATTTTTTTCTGGGAGACAACCATTAGCTTACAAGGGAAACAAACTCAAAAAGATAAATAAATATATACAGGAAAGAACTAAATTTAAAAGAGACAAGCATGTGGATCTGTATTAGCTAGTGTAACTAAGCACAAAGGAGAAAGGTATTATATGTATATCATGCTCTCCAAGAATCCATCAATATATACAGATTACAAAGGCTATTAAAAGGAATAAGCAAAAATGGATTAATTCACCTGGTGGCGGCAGCAGTGGTTGTGGCAGCAGCCAAGGCCGAAATAGGAATAGCCAAACTAGTTAAACCCAAAACAGCGACTGCAGTTTCAGATGGTACAATGGGTCTGATATGATGCCAAAACCCGTGCTAAGATTCTTGACTTAGCAATTGCTGAAATAAAAGACAATACTTGCAAGCTAGCTTGCCGTCAATTGCAAAAGATTCATAAACTTCATAATCGGTGGAGCTGGAAAATGCACCGCTTAGTTGCCGCCGAAATTTTTCTTAAAAATGGGGATGAAGAAGCATGGGAAAAGCTTGTGGCGGGGCATAGCACTGTAATTGTTGAGCAATTCCTTTATGATCATCATATTAAACCCATTGTACCATCTGAAACTACAGTCTAGTTTGCCTATTCCTATTACGGCCTTAGCTGCTGCCACAACCACTGCTGCCGGCACTAGGTTCACAGCTGATAAATTTGAAAATATTGAACAAACAGATTTTACGTTAAGAATTGGGGTAAAAAAATTATGGATAAAAGTAGAAAAATTTTATTATGAGAAATAATAGGAGTTATAATCTGTCTATATATTTATACATGAAAATATAAGAAACACTATCGACACTCTTTAATTGCTACTAAGATAAGAAATGGGATCTAAGGAATTGAAATTTTGATAGTGGAATTTTTATGGAAAGATGCATGAAGCTGAACTGGAGAGGCCAATGCCGCAATTTTTGACAAAAAAAAATTGCAGCATTTATTACCGCAATTAAATGACCAGCCTCCATTTTTGACTTTTTTTTTAAATTGTCCAACATATTAGCTAGTGTAACAAAGCACAAAGGAGAAAGGTCTTTTCTGTATATTATGCTCTCCAAGAATACATCAATACATACAGATTACAAAGGCTATTAAAAGAAAAATAAATCATAGCTAATTGCTAGAAAATACTTACAACATATCTCCCATGATTAAGCTTCTAAAATATGAAATCAGCTTATTTACATTCTGTAACAGCTAGGATTTGAAGTCATTAAACTGAATTAAAAAGTTTGCATGCATAACAAATTCAAAAGAGCTTGGGACAATTTTTTTCACATTTCGTTGGTGTCAGATTGGCATAAAATATCCATATACTATGACAGCTAAAATAGAAATGGATGCTTCAAAGGAGCAATCTTTTAATCAACTGCTTATCTGTCTAAAATTAAAGAAGATGTTTTTTCACAAAAAAAAAAACTAACCCATTACCTCGCACCGAGTAACTGGATCCACATTGAGTTTTATAAGCATCAGTTCACGTTCTACTTGTGGCTCCTTGGAGATGTCTTCCACCTGATGTGTTCAAACAAATTAGCAATCTAGGTGTATAATACACAACCAGAAAATTTTGGTTTAGAAGGGCGGTGCTTATGTTAGGAGAACTGAAATGTGAGCTAGAAGAGCAAAACAAATGCAGGCAAGGTGCATTTTTTTCATTTACGTATTCTTCTTTCTGGTTTCCATGGGAACAAATCAATTCTTCAAATGCAAACGAGGAAATATTTATCTGTTTAATTAATGCCACAAATTATCAGTCCTTACTGTTGACTCAAATCCTATAAAGAGCTATGAGCTCTCTGGCTCAATCAAATATACCCATGGGATCATGTTCACCCTTGCCTAACGATACATATGAGGTTAACATGAATAAAGTTTAACCTTTATGACATTCACAAGCTTGTTAAGCTGTTCTACTGCTTGTTGCAGAACCTTTTCAGTTCCCCGAACAACTATAGTAAAGAGAGCCTTCTCCCTGTTTAAACCAACAGCAAGGGACTCAATGTTGTAACCTCTTCTAGCAAAAACGCCAGCAATTCTGTCTATCATTCCAGATTCATCGCCCACAAAAACTGATATTGCGTGCCATTGCATCCTGAAATTAAAGCAATATGATAAGATTACGAATTTCATTATAAAGTCTCCACTCCACCTTTAAATATTGAACCAGAATCATGAAAATAGCATAGCATATCCCCAACCGCAACCCACGAAGCTCAAAATTTAGAAAGAATCGGAGATAGGGAGAACCGAAGAGGGATTGAGCCGTTGCAACTAATGCTTATCCAATGAAAAATTTACAAATCAAAAGCGAACCAGAAAACCATTCCTTTTCCCAATGAAATCACAAGTACAGACTCAACATTAAAGTCAAATCCACTAATTAAAATGCCATTTTCGTACCAACAACCCAAAATAATCACTATTTCAATAGTAACAAAGGGCCCTTAAATATTGATCTGGGTCAGGTAAAACAAAAAAACTTGGAGCTGAAAAAAAGCTTGCAGACTAACTTGGAGCGAGTAAAAGGATGGACAGAATCAGAAACAGCCCCTGCATTTGCATTGTATTTGCTAAGACTAGCAGAGACCTTAACCACAGCATTTCTCCTCCGCCGGCGAAAATGAAGAGAGGGAGAGTTGCTCCTTAAAATCCCACCTCTTATATCCAGTTTGAAACAAGACACTTGAGTCGGCCGGTAAGCTGAAACAGTAACTGCCAATGCCATGTCTGTTGCTCTTCAAGTAAAGCAAAGCGAGTGAGGTTATGCAGGGAACACAACCAAAACTTGTTATTCATCCACTTTCACTTTCAGCTTCAGGCATTAAAAATTTAAAAAAAAAAATAATACAAAAAGAATTCCCTTAAATCCTAATAAATTTCTGATTTTTAAGAGTTCAGTTCACTTTACCCACCTAACTATCTGCACATGCAATGCATGGCTAAATAACTAAACCGTTTCTTCTTGCCTCCATCCCATAATTTTTGTCCCTCTTTTTAATTTAGTATATTTTAAAAATATTATTTATTTATCATTTTTATTTTTAATTATCGATATTATTCAGTTCGAACCGGATTGATGCACTTTAGGAGAACTACTTGAACCAACAAATATTGATATATTTTTTTATTCTTTTTAATTTAACTATAAATGGTTTATTATAATTTTATTTAATTTTATCTTATTAATTATAATTTAAAGTTTTCATGACTTGTTAATTGTGATTTTTATAATTTTAATAATATTTAAGTAATTATTTTATATTTAAGATAGATGTAATAGAAAAGTTATTGAGAGAATTTAGCACTTAATTATAATAATTATAATTATTCTTAAATTGTGTATAAATTTAAAATAAACAAAAATTATGAGATGGAGATAATAATATTTTTGGGATAATGTAGTTATTATAAAATATAGTTTAAAAAAATAGTAATTCGATATATATATATATATATATATATATATATATATATATATATATATATATATATATTACCTACGCATTTGAAATATCGAATGACTAGGGATAATCATGAAATGGGACAGGGGTGGGGAATGGCTTCCCACATGCGGTCTCGCGTGAGGGCGAAGCTGGGACGATACCGTTCCTAAAAGTATTTTGGAGGAAAAATTCCTTCAGTTTTCGTTCCCACAGGGATTCCCTGTGATCGGTTTCCAGGAGCTCGTATCGCTTTCCCATTTTATTCCTTCATTTCCTTTTTTATATATATTTTAATAAAAATTTATTTTCACTTTCCTAGATAGCATGACATAACATTCACGTTCTTTGTCCGGGTCAGTAAAAATTCATACCACGTAGGATATGCAGTCAGCAAGAGCATTTAATTCATTTAAAATAGTCAACTACATTAGCAGACTCCTCTAGCAATAACTTTTTTGGTCGTAACCTTAAGAATTGAATTGAGATTAATTTGGCCAATGATAAAATGTTGGGGAGGATTAGCTAGAAACTCGTATTTGGGATGAAAGATACTAGTTGTAATTGTGATGGTAAACAAGAGATTCTGGTTGGGTGGAATCCCACCCCTCCAAGGTGAATTGTCCTCAACACTGATGGTGTTTTTGGTCAGTCTATCACTCATAGTGCTTGTGGTGGTTTATTTCGTGATATGTTGGGAAGATGGATTGATGGTTTTTTGGCGTATGTGGACAGTGTAAATGCCTACAATGCAGAGATCTAAGGAGTTATATTGGGTTTGCAAGAAGCTTGGGCTAGAGGTTAGAGACGCGTACTTCTTCAAGTGACAACAAAAATGTTGTTTTAGTGCCGATGTTGAATTTGGAGGTTCCTCCCTCCCATAGTCCTATATTATCCGTATTAAAAAATTATTGAATCGTGAGTGACAAGTTGATATTCGATATATTTATAGAAAAACTAACGCGGCTGTGAACTTTCTTACTAACTGGACTTATAATCAAGAGAATTGATTTGTTTGGCATTCATTGTATCCTGCAGGTTTGGATAGTGTGTTATGTTATGGGGATTTCTTTCCCCATGTTGATTACAACTTGATTTGTTTTGTTGTTTCTTCTTCTTTTTCCAAAAAAAAAAAAAGTCAACTATAAATGTTAAAATGATAAACTCTTAATTTCAAGAGACAGAATGACAAACACGTACAAATATAAGGTGTCATATATGTATTACGCTTTCTATATATATATAATAGTTGGAAAATTATCGGATTTTTTAATCTGACCGTTGCTATAGGTTTCTGAAAACAATGAAACTTTGGTGGGATCCAACCACGGAACTTTCCGATGATCAAACTAGTAAATAGGTAACTGATGATATTAGTAAAAAATGGCTTAGATCATAAGTGATCCGAATAGTTAGGGTTATGGGTGGGAATCTGAGGCCCAATCCGGTTATCAATATATATATAACACCATAATACTCTGGAATGGTGTGCTAATATCAACCTGTCTGATTATTATTAATTTATCATGTAGATCATCCAACGGTGGACATTCCAACACCTTAACCAGATTATTGAATCCAACGGATACAAATTTCGCTTGAATAATTTTCCATGTGTCGAACAGCGACACGCCCAGGATCTTCTCTCACTGACTGGGTTTCATTTTCTCTCTGGCGCTCGCCCAAAACTGTTGCATCATTCTTTTCAGTTTTCCCTCGATTGGAGCTCTTCACGGTTTACTAGGTTTATTCTATGATTTCTCTTTTTCGATTCTTCTTCTTCGCTATCATTTATTTGCCCCATACTGCGTGACTCTTGTTTTGAAATTTGTAGATAAGGATGACGACCGTGATTCCTTCTTACTTGTTTGTTTTAGCTCTAATGCCTACTCCATTTTTTATCATTCTAAATTTATTGTTCTCCATAATCATCTATTCCTTCTTTCTCTAATATCTACTAGCAATGCCCCAAGTGTTTTCCACGTTCACGCCTGTACTTTTAATTTTTAACCCTTTTTTCGTCATTCGAATACTTTTTAATGCGAGGTCCTTAGGAAATAGGGAATTTCGCTATCAGTTTCAGCTATTGAGTTGCAAGTTCGTATATGCCATTATTTCTGGGATGATTGTCTAACTTTCATCAACCCTGAGCAGTACTTTTTCTGCTAGATTATTATTTTCGTGTAGTAACTAGTTTATTTTTCTTTTTACTTCATTCTTTCTAATTTGCAGCTCCACACTGGTCAATTATGTGTCGCCTTGAAGTTGCCCTGCTTTTTTCTTTCAGATATTAAACATCATATATAAATTAGTGTATATCTTTTTGATTGAGGAAATACAACTTTTAATGCTAATTTTATACGGGCCTGTATTGCTGTTGTGCAATTGGCATTAGAGAAAACGAACAAGCCCTTTTGGTATTAAGCTTCTAATAATGCGGGACTTGAGGAGAAAAGAAGAAAGAAAATGGAAATCCCTTTTCATGGAACCGACTGCTCTGTTCTATCAACAAGTAAACAATGCAATTTATTAGGAGAAGACTTTGGCAAATTGCATAAGCTTTTGTTTGATCATTTAATTTTTGGTTTATAAAACTGGACAAACAAAATATCTTTTGGCTAGAAGTAGTGCTGATATAAGGCTGTACCTTGCACATTCATTAACGCTTTATTTAGCTTATACTTTCAGCAAAACTTTTGATGGGCAATTTCACTTATTTGTAGAGGCTGGCTAGATCTTGTGGATCCATCAGATGTCGCACCATACATCTCTGTTTAGAAACTGAATTTTGTAATAATGGCTTCAAGAGCAATCTTTAAGAGGAGGGTCTCGCTCTTCGGTTTCCTGAATCAACCAGCTCGATCTATTTGGGGTTTTAGAAGTTTGGATAATGAGCAGCTGTCTCAATCAAGTGGCTTGGAAGGATCAAGATGGGTTGCCGGCCACTCATTTGGAAATAAAGATCACGGATGTGAAGGAGATTTGTCTTCTGTTGTCAGGGATGAAGTTTTATCTCTTTTAGCTGCAAACTTTCTTAGGCATGGCTCTTGTGGATTCTCAACTTTGGGTCCTAGAATTGGAAGGACAGATTTTCATTCTCCTTTGGGCATTATGCGGTTTTCACAGTCTGTTCGTTTTTCTTCCTCTGCTTCAGCTGGGCAACCTGAATTAGTGAATATTAGTGACAGAAATGCAAAACAGGCTTCGAAACAGGTGAAGGAAGCTTCACCGGAGGAATGTGATGAAGCTGTTGAAGATTTAAGTGAGGTAAAAGCCAAGGCAAAAGCTAAGCAGGTTCAAGAATCACAAAAGAGTTCTAAATCAATTATTCAAAGAATGTGGGCTATGCTTCTGGGTATTGGTCCTGCTATAAGAGCTGTTGCTTCAATGAGCAGGTTAAATTTACTCCTATTGCTTCTAGTATGGATCCACACAAGTCACTAATTACTTATTTGTTATTATATGTATATATATATATATATATATATATATATATATATATATATATATATATTTTAGGGAAGACTGGGCTAAGAAATTGCATCACTGGAAGGATGAGTTTAAGTCTACAATGCAACACTATTGGTTGGGCACAAAGCTACTGTGGGCTGATGTTAGGATTAGCTCAAGACTACTGGTGAAACTTGCCAATGGGAAGGGCCTTTCTAGAAGGGAAAGGCAACAACTCACGCGTACCACTGCTGACATATTTAGGCTAGTTCCTTTTGCAGTTTTTATTATTGTTCCATTCATGGAATTCTTGCTGCCCGTATTCCTAAAATTATTTCCCAACATGTTGCCATCAACCTTCCAGGACAAGATGAAAGAACAGGTGGCAATTCTCCCTTTTTAAGCTAATGCAATCCTTTTGATTATATTAATAGGCTTGGAGGAGAGTTCACAATCATACATTCATAGTCTGTTAACTCAGTTGTGTATCAATGAAAATTTTAATATAAGTTTTGACACCTTGTTTAATCTTAAATTTTGGGTTTTAGGGTATTTGATGCTTCACCTGCAGCTTAAATTTCGGGTTCAAAGTTTCATATTTCTAATATTCTTTTCCTTTTGCTTTTTGAACTTTGCATGTTATTTTGTGAATATATCATATCATAAGACATAGCACTAATCTCCACTCCATGCTGCTGTTTTTTATGTTTACTGTTGTTTTATGATTGTACAGCACAGACAGCTTATTTAAATCTGCATTTGTCTGAACTTTGTTGACATGTGGATAACATAAGCTAGCATAATCCACATAAGCGTTATTAAGTGTTTAACGTGTTATTGCTGTTTGTAAGTTGTCAAAGTACTTTAGCTGGAGGTATATCCATATTAAGTGTAGTTTGGTAAAAACTGGTAGCGTAGAACTATGTGCCTGCACTTCTTTTGTGAGAAGGTTATTGGTCTCATGTAATTCTTAATTTGTAGGAAGCACTGAAAAGAAAGTTAAATGCAAGAATAGAATATGCCAAGTTTCTTCAAGACACTGTTAAGGAAATGGCAAAAGAAGTCCAAAACTTGCGAAGTGGAGAGATTAAGAAAACAGCCGCAGATCTTGATGAATTCATGAACAAGGCAATTTTCTTATGGTTCTATCTGCCAAAAAAAACAGATTCTGAAATGATGAAACACAATTTTAAGTTTCATTTTGCCATTTAAACAGGTTAGAACAGGTGCACGAGTTTCAAATGAAGAAATTTTGGGATTTGCCAAACTATTTAATGACGAGCTTACTTTGGATAATATCAGCAGGTTTTTCTGCTGTCTCCTCTGGTTTTTATTTTTTATTTTTATTTTTTTGAGTATCTTTGCCTTATACATGCTCATTCTTACTTTCTTGAGTATCTTGATACTGGATCAATGAATTTGTCTCTTTATTTGTTATATACAGGCCTCGATTAGTAAACATGTGCAAATATATGGGTATCAGCCCATTTGGAACTGATGCTTATCTACGTTTCATGCTTCGAAGGAGACTCCAAGAGTAAGATAAATTTCTTTTGATTCTCCTTTGATTAGCTTTTTCTCAGGTCACAGGGTCTTCAACAAATGCTGAATGACCAAAGTTTCTTTGTTTGGATTATAGGTTAACACTAGTGGCTTTTAACCATGCATCATTTTTCATATTGTTTTGGAGCTTGCTAAACTGCGAATTTGACATTTAGCATGTGGAACAATTTGGTGGAGGTGAAAATGATCCTTTTTTTTTTTTTTGCAGGGGAGGGGGGGTCAGTTTGGAAAAACATAGTAATATAAAATAAGAAGTGGGATGTAAATTGTGTGGTTTGTAATATCCTTGAATTAATTAATCAAATGTTTGTTGGACATTTTAACTCAATTACATCCATGAAGTGACCAAAATGTCTTTTCCATCTCATGTTTTTGTTCATGTTGGCTACTGCATCTTTAGATTTTTCTACTGGCTTTGTTGATTTAGTTTATTTAATTTTTTTTTATGTTTTTTAAACTGTTGTAAAATGATTTACAATTGAAAATAATTTGCAGTTGTAGCCATAACTTCATTCATCTTTTTTGAAAACGTTTTGCTATCTTGGTTAATATGTAAGCTTACAGGCAGGAACACAAGCAGAGTGGATGATGAGTGCCACATTTGCATCCTGTTGTCAAGTGGAAAGAAAATGCTAGATAGAGAAGGATCAATGTGAATTGTTCCCTTTGATTAAAAAGTTCCCTTTTGTTTGAAATAAGCATGAAAAGAATACCTAAATGTACTTCTTTTCCACATTGGGAATGATATAAATGATGTAATGTTAGGCTGTTGCCCAGAGAAAAAGTTCAGCTCAATTAGATATCATAAGCAGACTTTCTTGAGTGTTTACCTAATGATTCAGAAAATGTAATGGGGGATACTTAATGCACATTCATCTATGAGAAATGAAGAGAGATTTTATTGAAATTCTTACAATTTGATGTCTTTTGGTTGAATATTTTAGGTTCAATAGGACCTGCATAAGAGGTGAATAAATGAACATTTAGTTTTCAATGATCTTTTGAGCTTTTTAAACAAAGAATTTTCAAATTGTTTTAAAATTTTGCAGGATCAAGAATGATGATAGGATGATTCAAGCTGAAGGTGTTGAGTCACTTTCAGAAACTGAGCTTCGTCAAGCTTGTAGAGATAGAGGCTTGCTTGGACTAGTTTCAGTTGAGGAGATGCGCCAGCAAGTTAGTAGCTATTAGATTTGATTATTATTTTTGTCTTTATGATGTGGAAAAAAGGGAGCTTTGTAATTGTCCAGGCATGAAATTGAAAGTTTCTCTGTGCAGCTTCGTGATTGGCTGGATTTGTCTCTGAATTATTCAGTTCCATCTTCACTGTTGATTCTGTCTAGGTAACTACTAAGCATGTTCATTTTTTTTATCTTAAGACATGGGAGATATCTAAACATGTATCTTTATTTACCAACTGCAGGGCCTTCTCTGTTTCTGGTAAAGTTAAGCCTGAGGAAGCTGTCCAGGCCACACTTTCATCTCTTCCAGATGAAGTTGTGGATACTGTTGGAGTTACGGCCTTGCCATCTGAAGATTCGGTTTCAGAAAGGAGAAGGAAGTTGGAGTTCCTGGAAATGCAGGAAGAACTGATCAAGGTGAATTTTGATACACTATACTTGCTTGGACATTTCCCTGGCTTCCTCCTCCAAAACCCCAATCCATAAAGTTGTTCCTTTTTTCCCCCCACATTGAGGGGCTTCATGAAGTTGAATACATCTGTTTGATGTGCATGCATATCATCTAGGCAGGCACTGCTAGAAGATCTCACTTTTCTAACTGCCCTTTTACTGATAATTACACCTATGTTTGTTCTTTTCTGTTCTGTGTAATTCTTACTTTACTCTATGAATATTGAGAAGGGCTATCATTCACCTACTTTCATTGAAGTAGGATTTGGGAAAGGAATTTTGCAGAGAGTCCTCTTGTTAAGTATTTGTGCATAAATCTTGCTCTGATTTCTCGTACTTTTAACTGAAAGTTAGCAAGTCACAACTTTCACCATCACCAGGCACTTACCCTCGTTTTAATATACACATATGCTGATTGTGAAGCTATGTTTTACCAATTCTTTATTAGGAAGAATTAATCTTTGCTTTTGGATTTTTTTTTGTTTCTGAATAAATTAATGTCTAGGAGGAGGAAGAGGAAGAAGAAGAGGAGCAGGCCAAGATCAAGGAATCTAGTAGTAGCCAAAAGGATGTGGCTTTGGAAGAGATGAACATTCCAACAGCTAGAGAAGCAAAAGAGCAGGCTAGAGCAAAAACATTGGAGAAACACGAGCAGCTTTGTGAGCTCAGTCGTGCATTAGCCGTCTTAGCTTCAGCATCTGTAAGGAACACATACATATATTGTTATATATAACTTTCACTGTCATTGAATATATATAAAATCATTACTTGCTTCTCTGCTACCAATTTCAGTCCGTTAGCAGAGAGCGTGAAGAGTTCCTGAAGCTTGTTAAGAAGGAGGTATGACAGCGTGTTCTCTATTGTGTGCACTTATCGATGTTCTAAAAATTCTTTCCAATTTATTATTTTTTACTTTTCTCTTGGATGTTTCAACAGTTCAGGGGTAGAATTCTAGGGAGTGACAGTATTTCACCCTTTTCCCTCCGAAACTCTTTGTTTCATTGATCATAACCATTTATTTCTTGAACAGTTAAAAATGTTTATCTCATGAGAAGGCTTTATTACTTGAACTGTTGTTGGCTAAATCTTTTATTATTTGAACTGTTGTTGGTTATCTTTCTCTGATTGGCTGCGTTTTAATTTTTATTTTTTTTATTGTCATAGACACCGTTTTCTTATCTTTTTCTTCCTTCCGTCATTGGACCTTTGTATATCTGTATGTTTTAATTTAAAATTTGGTACTGTAAGGACGAGCTTATTTGTGGTTTTAAATTTAAACCATGTTAAAGGTGTTAATATGGTGTCTGAGAGGCTGAAGGCTGTGCTATGGAGCGGTGCCCAAATAAATGATCTTTTCTATATATTTTTACTGATTTGGCACCAGAGTTGGTGATAAGGGGTTTCCATTTGAATTTTCTTTGAGACAAATTGTACTCCATTGATATATTCATGCATATTTTCACTTTACTTATATCTTAATTACTCAGGTGCATGTTGGGAATCTTAAGATGCAACAGAACTTTGTCTAATTGCATTTTGTCTGCCTTTACTCTTGTTCACTGCTGTGCATTTTCTATTTGCAGATAGACCTGTACAACAGTATGGTGGACAAAGAAGGGACAGAAGACGAGGAAGAAGCTAAGAGGGCATACAGAGCTGCCAGAGAGGAGAGTGACCATGCTGCGGAGATGGCCATAGCTGACAAGGTTTCTTCAAAATTGATTGATAGGGTAAGTAAATTTAAGGAACTTTTTGTTTTTATTGGCTTCATTTTTCAATGATCATAACCAAAATATTTTTGCTTGTTGTTAGTAAAAGTCTTAGTTTCACCAACTTCGCCCTACATTCTAATCTTTGATGCCTTTGATTACAATTGTGAAGTATAAATGTCAAATTTCTCATGGTCTGTACATACTTCAGGTAGATGCCATGCTTCAAAAGCTTGAAAAAGAAATTGATGATGTGGATGCCAAAATTGGAGATAGATGGCGCATACTTGATAGGTTTGTGCATTCCTTCTTTTCTTGGAAATTTTATGTATTGATGGGTGGTAAAACTTGCTGCAATTTTTCAAGTTTCATGTTTGTTCGTGGAAATGTTTTTGGGTTAACTGAAATTTGTTGTTATTTGAATTGAAATATGAGATACAGATAACACTGTAATTTGTTAAGCAATGCACAGGTAGTTCCACAGTATGCATTGCATTCTATCACCATTTATTATTTTAATCAAAAGTTGATTGTAATACCTCCTTTGACACCTTTATGTCCTGGCATCAATTGATGGCTGCTGGATGCATGTCTTAGTGCCCCTGAATATAGAAGGCATATCTGCAATTTGACCATGTAAATTATTCTTCTTAGGGATTGTTTCATTGTGGAGAATGTTCTCTATAAAAACATTTTTGGTACTTTTTGGTGTTTGGGCCTAACATAGGAGAGAGGGTCAATAGAAATGTTGTGCAGGTAATCCTAGACCTGCACTGGGAGTAGCTGAAACAAAATGCTGAATTTTCTATTAAAAGAAATGCTAGTTTGTTTAAGTTTGGCCTCTAGCTTCAGTTCCTGCAGTTATTTTGAGTCTTGATTAATTTGACTTCTATGAGTTTTATGAAGATAAGAATTGGGTAATCATGATTATCAAATTCTCCATTGGTCAGTTCAATTGCTTTCGGTGTCCCTGAGAAATGGGAATTACTCCAAAATCTTTATTTTCAGGTTGCCCTTTTGTGGTTTAACTTCCATTGGAAGTTGTCCGGGCTAGATCTGTCAATTTTCTGCAGCAGATGTTTACTCTCTTTCATTTATTGTTTAGATTCATTTGTGCAAGTTTTTGTTGGCCTCTTTGATTTGCATTACTCTTGCCTTTCTGTTACAGAGCATACAATCTTTTTGCATTCCATCTTGTTTGCATGATCTATTAGTTTTAACATCATGTGAAACTGCTCAGTCTGACCAAGGGCCAACACAGTATTTGCCAAACTAAAATGGGTTTTATGAGTTAAAGATGTTTGTGCTTCCGGAGTAAATTTAAAAAATTTCACTGTGATGACAGGGATTATGATGGGAAAGTGAGTCCTGAGGAAGTTGCATCTGCTGCTATGTACCTCAAGGACCACTTGGACAAAGAAGGTATCCAAGAACTTATAAGTAACCTCTCCAAAGACAGAGGTCAGTAACAAAATGTTCTTTTCATTTATTCACGTTTGAATCACCTAGCAAAGGCCTATATAATATGACTTTGCATTTTTAACTAATTTCTCACGAAGACAATTTTTTTGTGACGTCAATGCCTCAAATGTAGAACCATTTTCAGTTCCTTTGAAATATTGTGGGAAAGCATTTTGCAGTTTTTTATTGTCACAACATAGAATAAGTGGAGAAATAATATCAAGGGAATAGCTTTTCAAACGTCTGCAAATTTTGATGTCTTATTCAAAGTTTAACCATGATGATTTTTCTTTCAACAGAAGGCAAAATCCTTGTGGAAGACATTGTTAGATTAGGAAGTCAGATGGAAGAAGATGATACAGCTGAGGAACGAAAAGCATAGGTTGAGTTGTTGCTGCTCCTGAAAAGGTGTCTAGTGCCCTTTTTTTTTTTTTTTTTTTTCTGGACGCTCTGGAACAGCAGCTTCCTGGGGATGTATGAGATCTACTAAGGAAAAAAAATGAAAAAGAAAGAAAGATTCTTTGTTTATGCTTTGGGAATTGGTATCTGTAAAATCAGATTGACATTTTTGGGCACACGGCTCAGTGGTACTCCTACTTTTACATGATGTTTGGGTACACTGAAAAAGGTATTTAGGAATTAGGCAAGGATATGTTGCAAGAATCTAGTATGTATACGACTGATGGAGGATAGAAGAGCAGATTATTCTTTTTTACCATGGAAGAATAAGAAAGCCATTTTCGATTTTTGGGTCTGAACTGGTTTTTGTGATAAAACATTTACGTACCAGCAGAATGAACGAAAGAAAAAAGGTCATTTGTCCCCATTCTGCATATACGGGTGAAAGTGCGATGCATAATCAAGGAATTAGCAAATGACTCCATATTCATATTGGGAATTTTCTAATGTGAGATTTCGACTCGCTATTTTTGCCATTTTTTCTTCCAAACTTTGATTAGTGCTAGGTGGATTGAGAAAATGCGAGTAATATGAATGGACAATCGTAAACAAATTATTACAAGATAATAAAAAGCCAAAGAAACATAAATCAGTAATATCATTTATTTATATTTATATTTTGGATAATAAAATAAAGGTCAAATTGTGAATTATTTCCTGGACTCGTGCGGTCACGTGACTTGAGACTGCATTTGGCAAATTGTGGATAAAAATCTCGAGTCAAAAAGATTGAAACGATCGGACAGTTGGGATTGGGAGTCTGAAAAAATGAGCAGAAGCCTAATTTTGTGATTCGAAAATCAAAAACCTCTCCTCCTCTCCTACTACTCTTTTCATTTTTAGCTTTTGCCCCCTCTTCTCCTTAATTTCATTTTTATTTGAATTCCCTTTTTCCGATCTCTCCCTCGACATTAAATTCCAATTCACACTTCGAACCTACATGCTTCCTCCTTATCACCTCCTTTCACAGCACAAGCTAGGGTTCCTCCTCTTCACTTTTCTACCACTCAAATTCCCCTACTCCTGCTGACTTTTCGAGCTCTTCATCGGCTTGGTGCTGGATTTCGTCATAATGAATCGCCTTTCTTCGGTTTCCAAGCTTCTGAGGTGCGGGGTAGTTGACCTGTTATTAACCAAGATTTGGCTTTTTCTTTCACTCTCTCTATTCTTACTCATAGTACTACTGTAAATTAGGGTTTTCGCTTGACAAATTTGGCTAATTTCTGTTGCATTGATATTAGGGTTTCAATGCTGTGGTACGCCAAGTTGTTGAAGTTCAAGTGTTGTAAGTCTCTTTCGGTTGTTGGACCAATCGAGTTGACGAGATTTGGAGTGTAATTTCTACTTTAGGGGTTTTTTTGGGAGAATTTGTAGGACCAAGGTCTTCGTGGAAATTAGGGTTTCTGTTTGTAAATTAGGCAACTAGGTCGGTTTTCCAGTGTTAGTGCGCGGTATTTCGAGTTATGGGTTGTGACATAAGATTGTTTGGGAGCAAAGTTATTTTCAGGGTTTGATTGCTGTTGTGAACTGGGGATTTTTACTATAGCTTTTAATTTATTGGTGGATTACAGTCATCAGAATTTTACTAATAGTTTCTTCTTCGTGCGGCAATCGAGCTTTTTTAGTTTGTTTTAGAAATGTTTTATTCACAGTTTATATTGGCCAAGAAAGGGCCTTTAGGAACGATATGGATAGCCGCTCATTTGGAGAGAAAGCTTCGAAAGAACCAGGTGGCTGACACAGATATTGGGGTCTCTGTAGGTAAGTCCTCGATGGTTTGTTTAATTTACTTATTAGTGTTAGGTAAGATTAGACTGAGTCTTGCAATTTAGTGACTGTAAAAGTCGCACTCATAACATTCTCTTATTATTATTATTTTTCTGATTACCTTTCTTCTAGCTACTTGCGCTTAATCAGCATCTCAATCTCAAGTCTTATTTATAAATGAAAAGTCGATAGCAGTACTTTACTACAATTTTCTAAGGCTAGTTTTGATTCTTCTTTTTTCATTTCGTTGATAATTTGGCTTCAAATTTATTGTTTTACAATTTCTCCTCCTCCTCGGAAAGAGACCCCACTACCAATGTTTTTGCAATTCCTGATGGTCATTTTTTTGCCAATACTGTGTGCTACTTTCTTGTTTATGCATATCAAATTACTTATGAGGTTTTTTAAATGTCTATATCATTTATCTGTTGTATATTATCTGATTGGTGCGACTTGATGCATGTGGTGATTTCACGAGGTCAAATTTTGCAAATGAAAAAATTACCGTGCTCTTTTACTGCCTGTTTAAATTGCTGAATGGAAATCTCTTTTCTGCCCGCTCATTTTGCTACTGCTGTATGATATATTATCTTATTGGCGTCCAACTTCATTTGTCCCCTCTTGCAGATTCCATTCTTTTTCCTGAAGTGCCCATTGCACTTAGGTTGTCCAGTCATCTTCTGCTTGGTGTGGTAAGGATATACTCTAGAAAGGTCAATTACCTTTTTGATGACTGCAGCGAGGCTTTGCTGAAGATAAAGCAGGCATTTCGCTCAACTGCGGTGGATTTACCACCAGAAGAATCAACTGCTCCATATCACTCCATTACACTCCCAGAGACTTTTGATCTTGATGATTTTGAGCTGCCAGACAATGATATTTTTCAAGGGTTAGTTGCCAATCGGAAATTCTTGATAGCGTTACTAATATCTGTTTTTTTTTTTATTTTTATTTTTTATTGTGGCTAATATTTATAGTTTGCTGTTGCAAATATTTGATCCCTGGCTAAGCTCAATGAAGCTATAGTTCGCTCATAGATCTTTATCCTATTTGTTAAGGTTGTATGCTAGAAAGATTTATGCCTGCTAAATTCATGACAATCACTCCACCCATAATTCTAGGTTTGGCCCTCACTTTGTTTGCTTGATTGTATATCCGTTGACCTTTGCTAATCTATGATGCACATGTCCAAAATATCTCCAGTGACCTTTGCTCATCAGTCCCTTGATTCGTGCTTCTCCCATGCTTCTATTGCCCATATGTTTACTTTTATGCATCCATCTTATCATCTTCATTTATGTCATGTTGATATGATTCATATTCTATATTAGTTTGCTCACCATCCAACGTTTGTTGTAAGGTTTCATGGTTTGTGGATTTGTGCTCTGCTAAAACTTTCTCATTGACTTGGCATTTTGCATCGCATAGAGCTTTTGATTTGATTGTATGGTTGCTTCCTCCTCACTTTTACTACCTATTTGTTTTATAGAGCCTTAGTATCTGAAATATCTGCTTTTTGGATCTTTATGCTGTTACAGCCAACCCACTAATGCGGCATATACTTGCCTTGATTCTTCTTAACTCCTAGCTTTTGACCGTGGGACAAAAATTATAGACCAGCACTAGTGCAAAATTTTTTACTGTCTGATATATAGTTCAATGTTTCTGCTTTAGGGTTATCTTCATACCTCTACTTTCTGGTTAAACCCGGTTCAGGCATTGTCAATTAAACCATGTCATCAACAATAGACATGCATTAATAGATATTGTATTTTGGGATTTCCAAGCATGCTACCAGTGGCTTTGAATCCTTGAACTTTCCACTGGGATTATCAAATTAAAATCTCTAGGTTATTGTGGTGGAGTTACCTGGTTGCTTGCAATGCATCTACTCCACAGCATCAGTTATGGGTCTGAATTAACTTTTGTGGCCCTCAAATCTTTTGTTCTTCCACATACTGCAGTAACTATGTTGACCATCACATCAGTACAAGGGAGCAGATTACACTTCAAGACACCATGGATGGTGTTGTTTACTCGACATCGCAATTTGGCTTGGATGGTCAGTGGAAGCCTTTACATGTCATGACTTAAATGCACTTTTAATTTTGATTCACACACTTGTTAATGATATTTCTTATGTATATCATGATTTTTTTTTTCTCAGAGCGTTTTGGTGATGGTGACACTTCTCAAGTTGGTTTAGACCTTGAAGAGGTACTTCTGTTGTTTTGTCTTGACATTTTATTCTGTTGGAAGCTAGTTGGTACTCAGATGGAATTTGGTCAATATGGGTGTAGTCATGGCTACTTCTCAATGTTAGACTAAACAGTTTCATCTGTGCTGCCTGCATTAATGCAATCACAAATAACTACAGGATAATTTGGGATGAGTGAAAGCAGGCTAGAGGGTGTCCCACTATATTACCACAAATGCACCTGTTCCCCTCCTCCTTTCTTTGGTCAGCCTGCCGAAAGTGTTTCTTTTCTTTAAAACTTAAGATGCCCAAATTTACTAATTATCCCATTATGTTGAGGTACTATATGTTGATTTGTGTCTCAATAGACAAGTTCCAATTTCGTTGTCTTAAAGTTCCAAGGTTGGGATATCAATTAGCTATTGGTGCTCTCTAAATTTATTGCCTTAAATGAGCTTAAGTTCTGTTTTATGCATGTCAGTCATTAAAATTCTTTAGTCGTTAAAATTCTCTTATTTGAATGATCATAAACAGGATTTATTCCTAGACAAGGTTGAACCACCAGGATGTGATGAAATTTCTGGGTAAGGCTTTCATATCCATATCAATATGATTTTTTAGCTTTAATGTCAATGCTGATTATACTTAATTTCATATCTCATAATTCTATACGGTATATATGTTTATTTCTCCGAATAGGGTTTGAAAATATATGAGAATGGATGTTTACTATTTCATGATACCAGTCGGAAATAATTTCAATATACATATGAGAGGAGCCACAGGAATCCATATAAAATGACCTCGCCTTATATTCTGGAAAATGGATAAAATAAAATAGAATAGAAGTATTGACTGCAAATATTCTGTGCATATTACGGTACTCTAATGGGTGGACCACTTGTGTGGATGGTTTCTTTACTCATATTGCCAGACGAACTTCTAATTTGTGATTTATTAGATTATGAATCTTCTTCCTGGTTTGTTCGGGTGTACTTCCTTGTTGTTGGGTCTGTGGTCTCTCATTTAGTGCATTCTTCTTCATAGCTGGTTTTTGCAGTCTAGAATAGATTCATTAGTTCATGGTTTGGTTACTTGTATGTCTTTAAGGCAGAGAAAAGAAACCTTCAATTTACTCTTGGCTGAACTAATGATGCCTTCATATTGTTAAGGTAAAATCATTTGCAACTTTGTTGCTGTGGTGGGTAATGTGTTCATAGGATTTTAATGCACAATGGTAATTTATAAAGTGTTTTTCACGCTTGATAGGTTTGTAAGTTGTAAAATTGTTTGCATGGTCTAGAATTCTAAATATACCATGTATATCACCTCTTGGTTGCAGAAATAATGCTCAGGCATCTGTGGAAACAATGCTAGATTCAAAAACAGATGTAAGTCATGAAAGGATTACTGGGTCTTCAGAAGTGATACCACTGAATGGTACTACAAACAAGGTTGATATGGACATCCGAATTTAGTTATTGCTGAACAATGACTATACTTTTTGCGGTTCTCCTTTTGTCTCTCTGTTTTTCCTTATTATAAATTTAACAATATGGAACGGCAATTTTCTTGTTGTGAGAGGATGTGAGGCCTCAGTTTGACGCTATGGTTTTGCGCTTGTTGATAGGTTGGTGGCCTTGATGCAAATTTTGAGGCCATTGATGATGATGATCATGCCCCATCAACCCCTGGATTAATAGAAGAGCCAAATGTATCCAGTTTCAAGGAGGGTTTGGCATATGATGATCATTTAGACTCAGAAGGGCATACAAGAGAATTGGTTGGGAAGGGCTCGGATAATATCCCCACTAAGTCAGATTTTAATTGCAGGGAAGATAGTTTGGTGAGCATGCCTGCTGAGGAGAACAGCTGCCTTTCTGGTGAGCTGGAGAGCAATCAGGCAGCAACAGAAGGAGAAATCCTTTCTAAAGCAGGGACAATGGAACACATTCAAGCAGATCATGGTGTTGGCACAGTGGATGGGTTGGACAAGGTGGAAAATAAAAGCGAAGTTGTTGCATTTAATAATAAGCAGACTATTGACCAAAGCAATGGCGAGTGTGAGAAATTGCAAGTCAATTCACTAGAAACTGATGTTGAAATTGCTTATAACATTGAAAAATCACATTCAAATGGCACCGCTGCAGTGCAAAATGCTGTCCAATCATTGGAACTGCAGGAGCCTGTGAATGTTGAAGGTCAGGATTGCCAGGGTCTGATGGATCCTGAAATATCAGATGGCCATAATAATAATAATGAGCAGATGACACCTACTTGCTCAGGTTTTCTGCTGGCGTGCACTTCCCACCGGAGCCAGCCTGATGAATCATCTAAAACTAACAAATCTGTGGTTACTCCAGACTTGCAATCAGTGGATGGTGAAACTTTGTTGTCCGACACACTTCAAAGGGTGGGGGAGCTAGATGCTTCTGGAACTTCCACTAAGGTGCAAGGTTTGTTCTGCCAGCTATATTAGCTTATTTAGATGTTAATTAGTTCTACAAACTGCAGCTTGATTTTTGTTTGTTTATTCCATTTATTTTTTTTTTTCTGTTCAGGTGAAGATTGCCATGTATCTGATGGTGTATTAACCGAGGAAAATAAGATATCTAGACCGAGTTTAAATGGTGAAATTCTGGAAGATGGAGGAAAATTAGATGAGCAGTTGGATAGTGTGATGTCCAAGGATAATCATTGTGAAAATTTGGATACTCCTGACTTTCCTGCACCTGAAAAGGTGCTTTCTGTAGCCCCAAGGCTGCTTGACGAGCCACATGACTTGCTAGTTGAGACACCTGATAAGGAAGTTCAAGAAGAGGGTGATAGAAGTGCAAGTGGAACAAATATTACTGGGAAAAAACGCACTTCTGCTGAAAGTTCTGTAACTGCACAAAGTTTAAATTCTGCTGAATCATTTGGAGTGACTAGATCAAAGAGAACTGTGGATTCTGTTCCTGACGATGATGACTTGCTATCTTCAATATTAGGTATTTTTATCAGTCGTGATTTCTTTATACCTGCAATAAGCTGAATCAATGATGTGTTTAAAATGTCAATGTCAAGGGGAGAAGTTTCTAAGACCCTTTGCTTAAGGTGGTTTCTATAAGCGTACTGTTGACCAGATGAAATTTTTTGTTTTCAGTTGGAAGAAGATCTTCAGTTTTGAAAATGAAGTCCACTCCATCTGCTCCTGAAGTGCCACCTGCAAAACGTGCACGGTCTGCATGTCGACCTACTGCATTGAAGAGGAAGGTGCTTATAGATGATTCAATGGTCTTGCATGGCGAGTAGGTGTTGCTTTACTTTCACTGTTATCAACAGTATTCCTCATAAAGTAGTGAAATCCTTATTTTGATATTTGATAAAACTTCTTTGGTACTATCATAAATGGGTGCTAGTGAAGAATGTTTGACACAAATATCAAAATGTAAAACTTGTATTTTTTGAGTTTCTGCTTGCCATGAGACGTTTTCTATGCCTTTTCAATCATTTATCTGTACGCAGTGCTGTCAAAATTTTAAACAGCTCTATAAAATGTGGTTCTGGTAGTTGTTTTTTAGGTGCCATTATTTAATTAATTGTGCTAAAATTTTAGTTATGACAAATATAACTATAGCAACCAAATTGGAACTGGCTGAATAATATTCTTCTGTAACTTCCTTGATCTCCTGGAAATATTTGCTGGGTTTATTTCTTCTAGTTAATTCATTTTTGCACGTTAGTTTCATTGATGATAAAATCCTCAAGTTTCCAAAATTATATTATGTTGCAAGGTTCTGATCAATTTTCATGATATTTGTATCCAGTACCATACGTCAACAGTTGACCAATACTGATGACATACGTCGCTTACGTAAAAAAGCTCCTTGCACTCGTACTGAAATTTTGATGATTCAGAGGCAATTCTTGGAAGAAGAAATTTTAAATGAGCCAGTATTAACTGGTGAGTTTATTGTGCTCGGTTCAATTTACCTTTTCTTTTATTTTAGTCACCTTGCTTGTTTATGTCTTATACATGAATTTTACTCTGTTCCCCTGAATTTCTTTTGGTGGGTGGAAGATGCAATAATTGGGCTTTTGGTGCCGCAGTCAAATTGGAAGATCTCATATACATTTAAGTTTTGAGCTTTGAAGTAGTACATTTGGAACCGACTCTAACTTTCACTTATCTGAACTTTAGTCAAAATTAACTTCTTATGATGAAGATTAACATATTTGTTATTTATACATTCCCATATTGAAAAGTTCTTCTTATATGTGGCATTACTTGTTTTTTGAGCTTGTCTACTTCTGTTTCTCTCCCAATCCTGCCAAGTCACTTGTGAACACTTACGGTGTTTGGTGCTGCAAATTTCATCAGAGGCCTCTGTTGTCACAAAGTTTTTTCTTTGTATTTTGTATGTTATTATATTTGTTTTTCAAAGCATCCATATGCTAATGGAAGGCAGAGAATTAAATAAAATTTTATCTTTCAGGAATGTCAGCAGAGCTGACACAGTTGCACTGTGAAGCATTTGATCCGAGTAGAATCAGGGTTACTGAAAATGATGATAATAATCATGCTTCTTTTGAAAAGGGGCATGAAGAAAATTTTGCTAGGGAGAATGTTACTCGTGATGGAGAAATTGAAGGGAGCATGGATACTGGTCTTTGCAGAATCGATGCTGATGGAAACCCATCTGAGCTTCTTGTTCACAACGGTAACCAGCAGGTTGAAGACCAGTTGGGTGCTTATGATATTGATTGTCAAGAGCGCAGGAATTGTATTTCCGAAGAGATGAATTATGGAAGTTCACTTCATGATGATTTGAGAGAAATAGGTGAAATTGAAATTGACAAAGTGAATTCCACAGTTGGCGATGCCACAAATAACACTGTTCTGGGCTTGGAGACATTGCAAAGTGAATCAGTAGCTCGAGATGTTTCTGAAATGTCAACTACTAATGTTGATCAGTTAGCTACAGCAGATGATTTTATGCACATAGATACTCCAACTTTACATTCTGATAAAATTAATACTCAATTGATTGAGGAGGTTCCTTTCTTAAAGGATGTGATCAGTGGAATAGAACTTGATGGTATTAAGGCCCTGGATCATTCTGCTGAGAAAATTGCCACAGCTGAAACTGAATTAAGGACAGAAGAGAAAATTTTGTTGGAGGAAAGCAAAACTAATGCATCACTTGAAACGAGAGCGGATGAACAAGTTGATGGTTCTACACCTTATGATGGGGTCAATGCTTCCCTTGCTAATATATCCTTTGACAATGGTGGGTATAACAACTTTGATTCCATAAATGTTGACCATAATCTAGAGATCAAAAATGATAAGCATGGGATTTGTAATGAGGATGGAAATGTGGCAATGAGTTTAGGGTGCGTTGATGAAAAGGATAAAAGCTCTAATCATTTCTGTGAAGAATCTAAGATGGATCCTACATGCTCAGGAGGACCCGATGGGGATTTGAAAAATGCTTCTATAAGTGATGGAGATTATACAATAGGTCAACAAGCTCATTGTCATAACAGCATGGATGCACAAAATGCTCCTCTCAACCATGTTACTGCAGGAGATTGTGATGTAAGTTAGATTCCTCACTGTATATGTCTTGTGGTTTTTCATGTAAAGCATCTTCATGCTGAAGGTATTCATGGGTTTCTCATTCTTTGCGCTAATTTTTCTGTCAGCATGCATGCAGCCATAAATGAGCTTTTCTTGTTCTTTTATTTTCATTTTTTTTTTTTGGTGGTGGGCCTCCAAGTGACCCTGAGTAGTTTGTTCTCCTCTCATTTCCCGTTAGATTTACCTTATCAAGCAGTACTAGTGGCTTGTGTTCATATTTCCTTCCTTGATAGTTATATTTGTGAAATTGTCATTTGGGTAGAAAAATCACACAAAGCAATGCACCAACTGCATTTATACAACAGTATGATTGGTATACTGTTACTTTTTGGCATACCCATTTTGTCAATTTGGTTAGGATGTCGCTAGCCAGTATTTGAGAACAAGGATATTTTCAATGTTTCATATTGATGTTATAGATTGCATTGCCAATGTGTCATGTTATATATATATATATATATATGCACTTGTTATTTTTTCTTAATAATATCACTTAACAATATCACTTTTCCTAAGTTTGTTATTTGCATCTTGCAGGCCATTCAGGGTGTTGCTTTTGAAAATGATACAGGTTTGACTTCTCTTCTTATTCTGAGCTTCCTGTTTCTGTTTTTTCTAATACTGTTTCTATCCTTGCTGTTTCTGAATTTCTTATGGTGAAGTGATAGTGAGAATTCATGTCTGATCAACTACCTTCTGAGGGGCATTAATGCTTCATTTTTGTGGTTTGTTAGGATTTCTACTTCTTAGTTAGAAAATTATTCTCATTTCCTAATTAGAATATAATTTTCTATTTTATTGGATATTTCTAAAGTTGTAACCTCTATTTGAAGAGGCAAGTTTAATCGATAAAACTAAGTCAGAATTTTCCAGTACAGAAGTACTGGATTGGAGCTCTATCTAATAAGATCTAAGGTTTCAGTTTCCCTTCGACGAGCTGTGATGTTTCAGTCTCCCTTTGACGAGCTATCATTTTAGTTGCCAGGTGTTTTGATCCACAATTTGGGATTTATTGAAGATCCTATTCTAAATGCTTAGCTTTGTCTCCCTAGTTTTAGTTTTCAACCTTCAAAATTGTTCAATCCAATTATTCCCTTTTAACACCTTATCTAACCTTGGATTTCAATTGCCCATGAAATATAGAACTACAATTTCATGGCATGAGCCCTTGTTATGTGTCATATGATATCACAAACGCTTTTTAGGACAGTGAAATTGCAGTCTTTGTTTATATGTAAATAAAAATATTCCTGCTTGTATATATTTTGCAGAGTTTTTGGAATTGACCACTGTTGGTCTGTGTGCAGAGTTTCTGAATGTAGATGACGATGAGATAGGTGAGGATGATGATGAAGGCTTGCCAAATACTGAAGATACTCGCCTTCTCGAGAATACGGGCTGGTCTTCTCGCACCAGGTGTGTATGCTTTATGTGATTTTGGTTTATTGTTGGCTAGCCAATCTTAGGAAACAAAATGGTGCTGGCAGGAGCTTTAATAGAAATTCGTGAATTATTCACATTGACTATTCTAATAAGATGGAAGTGATTGTCTTTGATATACTCTAATTTGGATTTAAAGTTTGATGAATCTGATAAATTGATAAGCTTCTTGAATAGCCTATCTTGCCCTCTAGATTTTATTACATTCACGTGGTGCTTAGTTTTGGTTGCCATTTCTTAGGAATTTCTTTTTTGGTATGTTGAAATTTCTTAAAAGTTGTGGGTGGACTATGATGGTTTGAATCCGTACTTGAGCATTGGGCTAGACTTTGCTATACTACTTTTCTCATGTATATACTTTTTTTTAAGAAATTTAAGCACTAGATAAGTAATTGAATAATCCCTTGCAGAGCTGTTGCAAAGTACCTTCAAACTTTATTTGACAATGAAGCTGAACATGGAAGAAAGGTTTTATCAATGGACAATCTTCTAGCTGGTAAAACTCGAAAGGAAGCATCAAGAATGTTCTTCGAAACTTTGGTATGTTCCTCACACATCTGAGCGCTCATTTTATCTAGTCTCTATGTGTTCAGCCCTCATGTTATGAAAAATGGATGCTCAGCGAGCTGTTGGTGTTAATTTGGGCTTGATAAATCATAATTTCTGATTTTAGTAAATGCCTTCCGAAAATTTATTAAGATGTTGGGTATTGCCTATACTGTGGAAGAAGAAAAAGGCGGAGGATTTCGTTGTAAATAATAATTCACTAAATGTCTTCGGAAAAACCTGGGTGATGGTGCTGGCAGAGCTTTCAAAAAGCGTGCACCTTTTTAAAGGTGCTGGTGTGTTGACGTGAATTTCTCTCTGATCTACAGGTTCTTAAAACTAGGGATTACGTTCAAGTCGAACAGGCCAAGCCTTTTGACATTATCAATATAAAGCCACGATCAAAGCTTATGAAATCAGAATTCTGACCACTTCGACTAGGAGCATTTGAAGAAGTCCGTGTAGTTCTAGTTTGGCTATATACATGGCAACAGCTGATTTTTTCTCCTTTTATTTGTTCCTCCCCCACACACCCCCATGCGCACCCGCTAAATTGCCTTTGTATTCTGTTCATGTAACTGGTAGATTAGTGGTGTATGATCTCACGTAACCATGATTATAAGAAAGTTGTTGTAATGTAGAGACTATTTATATGTAAATATATGTAAAAATACTACCTTATGCAGGTACAGATGCTAATTTAAATTGTTTGTTTGTACAAGAAGTATATGTCAATCGCTAAAAATTTCATGAGATATCGTTGGACAGCAGGCTTGCTTTATTTCCCAAGTTAATTTATGTTTAACTGGTGACTTTGGGGGCATGAAGTTAACCTCTTTCAAAACTTGGAAACTGAAATGAACCAAACATTTTCTGAAGACGAGTAAAGCCCGGGGTGCTGATTAACCAGGACTAGAATGCACCAAAATCAAACAGTATGAAAACCAAATATAAACGGAGATTTTCTGATCCCAGCTTACAACAACTAATATTTAAAGCGTAACTGCTCTTTCAACGCTTTCAGCAATTTTTCTTTCTTTTAGCTATGCTCCATCTGCAAGCGTCCTCTTCGATGTACTGATATAGAGAACTGCATCAAAATTGGCAAACTATGAGGTGGACTCTGAATCTTTTATCATCAGAAAATAATTCTCATACTGATATAAAATGAATTTTGGGTTATTACCATTGTTTCCTCGTATGAAAGCATCACCATATTTGTTTTTTAGCTGCCCATTTACGTATTCTTCTGTTTGTTCCATCGCTATGTTCATATACCCATCCAGACATGCTAGAATGCCTGCTCAATGAAATACTTTAGTTAACCTCTGCCATTTGAAACCCAAAATTTTTTGGTTTGAAGATGAAAGGTGATATCCACCGAAAGAAAGGTAGCACATAAAAGATGATATCCAAGTGACATGCTCTAAATGGACATATAATACGGAGTATGGGGGACTAGAATTTAGCACATAAAAGGGTTCGCAGGTCATAAACTAACACTTTAGGTGATAAATCATGATATCTTGCAAGAGCCTATTGATAATATTAGCGCATTATGTGCTGATCATCGAATTTTGGCAATTACATGCTGATCATACTGAGCTGATGAGGTTTCATCACAGCAATGTCAAAACTGGTAGAAGGTCATGATTGAAACTACATTTGCAAATGACAGAGTAACTGACCTCTATAATCAACTCCAGAATTGAGCTTAACTACAACAGGTCGCCCACGAATTGATTTGAGGAAATCGGCTGGTGTTTTTGTGGTTGTTGACCCCCTCTCTCCTCCGGTACTCATTTTCTTTGCCGCTCCCTGTCTCAATAAAGTATAAAATTGAAGGCAAGATTCACGAATAATATAAAAAGATGTCCATCTTCTTACAATATGCTCAAGTCGCACAACCAAGTTAGTAATTCAAGGAATTAAGCAAAAAAGACACTTATCATATATATATGTTTTTAAGTGGATTGAAACAAACTATCCTGGCCCATAAGTAACTCTAGTATCAGGTTGGTATAACCAAAGAATCATGAGTTGCTTGTTCTTACTCTAACTTTGGACAGATCATGGATGGTTTGAACAGCAACAAACTACGTCCGGAATTGTGTCCACCTATATTCCACACCATCTAACACGCAACCCAGATATGGTTGCAAAGGAAGAATTAGGGTTTTAAGATTTCCCCAACAAAATAAGTACACAACTCAAAACTGCGATATGAATTATCACTGGTTTCTAGCTATCCAATCCAAAAAACAAAACTTTTAACCGGAATAGCAAAAACCCTTGAGCTAAAGTTAAATCTCAAAATCTTAATCGTAATCTATAATTGGAATTATAAATGCAATAAATATACAAAAAAAAAATTGTAAATTAACAAGGGGAAACAAAGAGAGATTAGTTTTCTTGTCAGAATTTTATCTTGTTTTCGCTTTGCGTTAGCATGTTCCCTTTTTTTCTCAAATTTTCTAGGATGCCAAACGATACGCAATAAGCCAGCAAAGAGAGTTACGAAGAACAAGATATCTGTTTAAAGAAATCTTACAGATGAAGTGACGGGTCTCAGAAACCAAACAGCAAGCTTTACACTTTAGGTCTTGAATTCCAAAGAGTTTACTCTTCTTCGCCAGCTCTCACAGCGACAGCAGCCGCAAGCTAAGCTTTTCTAGAGACGCCCGTGATTATCACGTGACTTTTACCCACCAAGGCACTACCTAAGCATTTATCAAGGCTACAAACATCATAAAAGGGTTTTTTTTTTTTCCTGCAACAGAAAAGAAGTGATTATCGGCAACTTTATGGTTTATTATCAGCTCAGTTTTCAGATTGTTAGTTAGGATTAATTTTGCAGTCAAATATCCATGACTTTGATAGATTGCTTTAAAGTGATCATTTCGATGGCTAAGTTAGAATTTTGAGAGAAAATTGGATGTGATATTAAGAGCAGAGGAAAATTATATGGAGCTATTTATAAAGCCGTTGACTTTAATGCTCATTCAAATTGATCATTATTGATTGCCTTAATTGTTGTTATACAAGTATAGAGGCTATGGAAGTGCTAAAATGGTAACACTTTTGTACAGATTCCGACCCTGCATCTATCATAAGTACTGTCAATCAATCCAAGCTGACTGCATAATTTGGAACATTGACTACACAATTTATAGCACCGAACTATTTTTTAAAGTCCGGTTATAAGTAAGCAGTTAAATAGTAGAGATAGACCCAAACATGCACACTTATTTGGTTCAAGGTAGATGTGGCAGGAGAGTTTACTAATTAATGGAGCAGCTGTTCAAGCTCAGTTGTTGCTCTTTGTTTTTTTGTTTACAAGGAACTAAAAAAAAAGAAAAGTGTTCTAAGCTGGTCAGATTTCATTTTTTTTTTCCTTAAATAGGATGTCACTTACCTTAATTCAGAGACAACAACCAAGGACAGTCGTATATCTAAAAGATCAACAAACAAATTAATTCAGAGACACCAACCAAGGACAGTTGTATATCTAGGACAGTTGTATATCTAAAAGATCAACAAACAAATTAATTCAGACACCAACCAAGGACAGTTGTATCTAAAAGATCGACAAACAAAACAAAAACGTATGATATTTATTATAAAGAAAAACAGATGATATGTTACATTAAGACTTATTTTAGTAGGACATAACAAGTTCCCTAAAAAATCAACAAACAAATTAATTCAGAGACACCAACCAAGGACAGTTGTATATCTAAAAGATCAACAAACAAATTAATTCAGAGACACCAACCAAGGACAGTTGTATCTAAAAGATCAACAAACAAAACAAAAACATATGATATTTATTATAAAGAAAAACAGATGATATGTTACATTAAGACTTATTTTAGTAGGACATAACAAGTTCCCTTTAGTGTAGCTAATCATGACACCATGTAATCCAAGTATCTTTAGCTCTAAACAGGCTTCTTCACAGCAGCACATACATTTCTTTCACTCTTCTTTCCCATTCTTTCCTTCGCTGCCTTTCAAGAACCGCAAGAACCAATAAGCAGAAGATTTCGGGTGGCGGGCCAACCCATTCTTGTAATCTACATACACCAAACCAAAACGCTTGGTGTAACCTTGAGCCCACTCAAAATTATCCAACAACGACCATGCAAAGTATCCCCTTACATCTGCTCCATCTCTGCCATACGACATATACAAAAGACTAAATTAAAGGGATTTTTCCTTTCAAAACAATGAGACAAAGTTAGCAACATGGTCATCCTCTTTTAGACCTTTCTCAGTCACATTTCCCCTATCCATACACAAACCAAGAATGGGTGGCAAAAGATCTCTAGAAACACACAATCGCTGGCCTTTTATGCCTACATATAGGTTTTTGAAATGGGCTCAAGCACCGCAAACCAGTTAATCATAAGCATTTGAATTCAAAATGTCTTCTCCAATATTAGAAAAAGCAAAGAAAATACAATAGTGGCTTACTGCAGTATCAAAATGAAGTAACTCACTTGATTGCCTGAGCAACTGCAGAAAGGTATCCTTTAAAATAGTGAACTCTTAGCTTGTCATCCAGCATCTCGTGGAGCGGGACATTGGAGTCTTCATCATCCATACCTGTCCAATGGTGTGGGACAAGCGTTAAAGACAAAATGAAACCCATCATAGTCTAACTGAAAACTTTTAGTCTATCAATGGTAAGTAAATGCTAATAACCAGCAATCTTCACCCCAACTTATATCCCCACAAAGATGTGACTGCGCAAGGTTCCAGTCTAGGTCATGATCATAGATGAGAGTTTACTCGCATACCATTCTCAGTAACATAAATTGGAGGGCTGTTATATCTCTGTGCAATGTGATTGAGAACCTTCCGGAGTCCCCAAGGACAAACGTATAGCCATTCTGATGCTGCCTGACATATATAAAATATTCATCATCACATGGGAAGCAATGAATGTGTCGTGAATGTGCACGACGATAGAGAGACTGATTCTACCTTCTCACCAATTGGTTCACCCCCTTCCCATTCAACTGGTGGACAAAAAAAAAAAAAAAAAAGAAAAAGAAAAAGAAGAGCAACCAGAAAATGATAAGGTAATGAAACAAATAACAAGTCACCAGGAAATAACCCGTAGTGGTATTAATATTCACCAAGTCTGTCCATTTTTTGGGCCTTGTAGAAATAACTTTCTTCAGGGTTCTCTTCAACATGAGTAATGAACCTTGAAGTATAGTGATTTAGACCAACAAAGTCTATTGCTTTCCTGAGTAACTGTTTATCTTCCTCGGAGAACATAGGGAGTTGATCCCTAAGCACATCACGCATGGCTTCTGGATACTCTCCATAATATATGGGATGTAAGTACCTGCACCAAAGAGCAATTGATCAGTAGAACAGAAGAGAAATCTTTACAGGGTAATGGATGCTGTAAATTTATTTCCACAACATTCATATAATATCTGCCATTTATGTTCATAAAACGTGCCACCATTACAAGGACAGTTAAGTAACTGGTACAAGTAAGAGACTTCATATGCACGGTTTATTAATGTTCACGGTTCTCTCTTCCTTCTGGGCTAAACACGTTGTTTTATGCTAGATGATGATCTTTCTATCCAGCTTGTCTACTAATAATAATCCGGAAGCTTTAATATAATAAATGCCCAATGCATTACACAGTCGAACATCACAATTCAGTTAAGTAAACACAAAGACGTCAAAGACAATTATTCTTCTGCAGCTACACATCTTAACTTGCTTTCGTCTCGAAAACCATAACACCTTCCTACAAGTTCCTGTCTCCCTCCAAAAACTCAGAGATAGACACTTGCAATAATCATATGTCTATGTGCAAGGAGGAACTTTTGAATTGTGAAAAGTTTAATTTTATCAGCCATCCTTTAACTTATAACTATATTCAGTATTGTCCTCCAATTTCAACTTATACATCTAAATGCATTAAAGTAATAACATCTTTGTAATAATTGTAATTCTTCCCAGAATCCAGTGAAACCCATCTTCAAGTGCTGAAGTGTTCAGGAATTTTGGCCAAATTAAGAAAAGGACATAATAGACTCCCATCCCAAAGTAAAACAAAAGAAGGAAAAAAACTACCATCCAAGCTGAAAAAACATAATAAGATAAAAACTACCATCCAAGCTGAAACTCAAGACGTCTTGCTGCAGCAGTTTTATCTTCAATTTTATCAGAATTAGCCTCCGCCCATTCACAGTCTACCACCAAACCTACTTGTCCTCCTTGAATTTCCTGAAAAAAGAAAGAAAGAAGCAGAAGAAATACCAGCATGTTATCCTTCAATTTATCCAAAAAACATCGAACTGATTCACATTTAGGTTCTCATGATTATTTTCCACTAAGATGTCCATTGTCTAATCAGCTAAGGATTGTTTAATCTAAGGCACTTATATTGCCTGTGACAAAAGCAAATCCCCGTCCATATAGTTAAGGTAGATCCAGAACTGGGGCTAGTCAAACAAGGAACTGAGAAACACCACTGATTAACATAAAGTCTTAAAATTCAAAACATTTTCCTTTGATTAAAGAGAAAAAAGTGAATCCCCAGTGGTTGAAGAACGAAATAGTCAGGTGAAGCAAATTATACTGATCTAGTCATTTTGAGAAAAGTCAATGCAACAGGTGCAATGAAACCAAATATGAGAGAGACAGACACACAAAGACATAAGGTTTTTCGGTATCATTAACCCATAAGATTTGTGGCTGTCAAATGATAGTCTCAAGCAGAAATTCAACAGTTAGACAAAGTACCTTGTACTTCCTTCGATATATGGAATAAGCTGTTGCATGAGCCAATATCTGGTGGTGAGCAGCCAAATATGGTTCTGTTTCTGATTGTTCGCATCTTCCAGGAGCTAAAATCCCAATATCATGTCCATTTACTGCTGTTTGGAGAGGTTCATTTATTGTAATCCAATTCTTAACTCTATCGCCGAAACTCACAAAGCAAGTTTCTGCATAGATCGCAAAGTATTTTCTGGATGTTTGTGAATCAGTGGATCATTGTCAAAATAATTCTTCACCACAATATATCTCCAAGAAACATGGAAAAACATTTGCTGATATAGTAGATAGATATAACATCACTATATATCCAAATATCACCAATACTTACACAATTTCCTTACTTGTCCATCCGCCAATTGACTCTTGAAGATGCAAGGGAAGATCCCAATGGTATAAAGTTATATATGGCTCAATACCTACATAAAGTGGATACAATATAAATTACAGTGGCACAAGGACAGAAACTAAGCAAAATTGACTTCATACCCTTTTCGAGAAGAGCATTAATGATATTGTTATAGAATGCAATCCCTTCATCATTTACTTTTGTTCCCAAGCCATCTGCAGAACTTGAATAAATATTATTAATAAAAGAAAATAACATAAGAAGCTAAGAATACACATTCGGAAGACCAGAGGAAGTGATAGGAGTAGCCACCTAGTGATATGGAATACAAAAGGAAGCCCAGGTGGTCAAATACAAAGGTGAACTTACACACATTGAAAAATAGTTATACTATAAAAGTCTAATAAAACAATCCTGAAAACTAAGCATACAAAGGGTTCCAGTGCTAGTGAATATTCCAGTAAAATGCAAAATATAAATGTCAACCTATGCATCATCTCTGCTGAGCACATAGAATTAGCCAACATTCATTGAAAGGGCAAGCACTACATGTTCTGGTCAAAGGAAATCGTCAAGGTGAAGGCTGACTTCTCCGAGCAAATCTTGTTCAATTTGTTAAGTGGACAGGAAAGGAAATTATAATAGCATAAATTACTCGCGTCAACAGCTAACCAAGCACAGAAGCAATGGAAAATCAAGGAAATAATACCAGCAATACTCACTTCAACTACTGCACAAGCAGACAACCAAAGGAAAATCAAAGAAATTATAGAAGCACCTCGTGTCATCTTCTAACTAAACAGCGGTTTAATAAATCTTATTTTAGAGGAACACATACCATGAAAGATGCGAGACCAAGATATGGAAAATCGATAGGCATCAAATCCCAGCTTGGTAATGAGTTCAATATCTTCCTATATATCAATAAGGAGAAATAACTACAGTTAACTTTTTGGTAAAGTAGAGGAACTGATTCCACATGATATTTATTCAATTTCAATTATGAGTAATATTTGAAAACATAATCCTTACTTAACAAAAATCATAAAATTCAAAATTGTGAGCATATGTGATGAAGTGTTCAGAGATAACAGTCAGCCCACAACGAAAAGAAGCGAAAAAAAAAAAAGGTGAGCGAGGGAACGAACAAAACGAGGACGAATCAAAGGAAAGTGTATATCACGCATAGCCAATTGCATTGATGCTGACCTTGTATTTATGATAATGATCCACTGCCACATCGCCATTGCTTCCATCAATAATAGCTCCTAACATAATCAGAATGACAAGTTGAACGAATTTCAGAATCCAAATCAGAAAGAAATTCGAGAATAATAACACATCAAAAGTACAACCTTGAAAAAAAGAAAAAAATAAAATAAGAACTCACTCAAACACGGAAAAGATCGTACCTTTGGTGTGTGAGAAAGCATCCCATATACTAGGACCCCTACCACCATCCTTGCAGCCACCTTCAATCTACAAATAATCAACACGGACAATAAAAGTAAAAAATAGTTCAAATAAGCAAGGAAAAACAATAACCAGGAGTTACGCCGGGAAATGAGTATGCACATTTGGTATAGGCGCAGACCAACAATGAAAAGAGAAGAAAGAAGGGATAGGAGAGGAAAACCCAGATGAGTAAAAGGGGTACCTGATAGGCAGAAGTAGCAACTCCAAAAACAAAATCAGAAGGGAAGTCAGAGCGAGAGACTTCCTTTCCCTGCAAATACTCGTGTTCCTTAAATAATTTTTCTTTTATCATTTTGTTGATGTTATTGCAGTTGCAGTGAGTGAGGTAACGAACCAGGAAGCAAATTAGGAACAAGTTCAATTCTTTATAGACAAGGAATGTGATCCCTGGTTATTTGGATTTAGTGGGCTGTGAAAGACTGAAGGGGCTTGTTTGCACAATAAGCCATTTTAGATGATGGAATTTCGAATCTACAGATGTATGATTTTTATATATTTTTCTTACGGTTAAGTTTTCAGCATCAAAAGTCAAAATCTACAACTTGAATGTTTCCACGTGTTGCTCTTTGATTTTACATTGATTTCATTTCATGAAAATAAATAATAATTAAAGGAAAAGAGAAATCTTCACGGCTTGCTTAGTGGAGGAAAAAAGCAAAGTTGCCTATTTCCTCCTTAATTCGTTATCAAATCAAATCAACGAACAATATATGAGATTAGGGGTAACATCATTGCTCGGACATTAAAAATCTTCTCGACAATTCAGCTGACATATCTTAATTTGAAACTAGACCCGTTTCTTTTCTCCTGCATTATTGAATATGAAGCCTTAAAGAAATTGAAAAAAATAATTATATGATGTATCCCTCTTGTGAATAGGAAAGCATCAGAGAAGAAAAAAAACATATTAAAAACCACCAATCACGCTGAGGTCAAATGCAAAATTTTTTATAGCTAATCGGAACATAGTAAAAATGCAGGATATTGCCTGTCTATCAATCCACAAACTACCCTTCTCATCTATGTTCACAGGAACACAAATGAGAAGGCAGCAGGCACTCTGTTCATCTTGAGCGATTCACTATAACAGATTTTTTTTATTTTTTCTCCATTTCTTCTAACTAAACATGCGGCAAATAGGTACTGCCCTACCATAAAATTAAAATCATTCTCACAATATGTACACCAAGTACGTTTTTGAAAGGAGGCAAGATAACACGATACAAAATTATATTGGCTGTAGTGGCCAGAGTTATTATCTAATAACTGGTAATATTAAATTGTCTGCCACAAGTAAAAGTCACTTCAAAGGTTTAAGACCAAGAGCTGCTCGCAACTTATTAGCTTCTGCAATCTCTGGATCTGGATGATCTGTACCGTCATCCTTCTTTTCCTTCTTCTTCTTTGGCTCTTCTCCGCCATCTCCACGCCTTCTAGGACTGTTGCTACGGCCATATCTCTTGCGATCCCAGCTCCTGCTTCGACTTCTTGAATGAGTCCTCCGTCTTCCACGGTCCCTATCTCGCCTCTCACGTTCCCTACCTTCCCTCTCTCTGTCCCGCTCCCTGTCACGACCATAATCCTTTTCTTCTCTCAAGCGATAGCGATCCCTGTCTCTGTCTCTCTCCCTATCTCTCTCACGTCCTCGGCCTCTTTCTCTGTCATAGTCCCTATCATAGTCTCGGTCATAATCTCTATCATAGTCCCGATCCCTGTGCAAAGTTGGAAACAAGAACATAAGCTCTCGCTTTTGTCTAAAGAACTTATGCACATAGACGTTGCAAATGAAATGTAATGTTCATCATTTGGGAAAGTTCGCACACGCGTGTGCAGCAGTGCTCATAAATTGGATTTGAAAATATATTAAGCCACAAAGAGCTTGAACTGACTCATGGCAACACAGCCCTTGATTGACGTGCTCACAAAACATGAATACATGCAATCTACAGTCAAGCAGCATTGCAAATCAGCCAAATGCTCTCCTTATTATCAAGAAGAACTAATTCAAGTGAAAAGTTGAAAGAAAACAGTTACAGGAAACCAACGCTACAAAATGTCTGATCCATCATACTTCTCACTGTACACTGTCAGTACAGAGAAACCTGGCAGGATCACAAGATATCTGTATAGGAAGTTGTTTTAACCACCAATGGCTTTGAATGCCATGATTGAAAAATAACACTATTACTGCACATATGAACAAACATAATTTTAGACAGCTTCCAACATTGTCCTCACCTGTCATCCCTTCTCTTTCCCTGAGCACCTACCTTCTTTTTGGCAAATAGTGTCATCATGATTTTAAACAAGAATTTGGATAAAAATAGGGAATTTTTTCTTCCTTTAAAAAAAGAAAGAAGAAGATGAATGTCTGAGGAAAACCAAGGCATGGGAAGAAGAAATTATTCAATTCTCAGAAGTGGAATTAAACCTACAAATAAATAAACATCAAAGCTCCTATTATGTACACAATTAGGTTCCCTTTCCATCAGAATTGTTTCCCCAATAACTACGTTTTTAATCATAAAATATAGCTCTTATCCCTTTTTCCCAATATATGCGTCTCGTCTTATTTGATAAAAAATTATGGAAATAAATGTCATCACAAATAAATTACACTTGGCATAAAATAATATGATGAAACTCAATACCAAAAATAAATAAATGTTCAACCTGTATCTATGACTGTCACGTCTTCTCTCCCTATCTCTATCCCTTTCTCTTGTGGAACTTCTGCCATGGTAGTAATCCTGTCAAAATTTCAAAAACACATTAAGGGAAACAAACAAATTAAAAAATACAAGATAGAAAAATAAGAAACTCAAAATGGAATATAATTAAAATAGATCAATACCCTGTCATCAACCCCACTGTCTAGTTCATCAATCTGTTCATTCTCCTCTTTCTCTTCCTCTTCCTCAAAATCATCTTCTAATACACTTTTCCTAGGTTCGAGCGTGCCAATTGATTCAAGAGTCAACCTGTTGATCAAAGGAAAAAATAAATAAAAAATTCTCAACAAAGCATCATTCGGGTAGAATAGCAAGAAAAAATGCCAGCAGATGCAATTGCTACTCCATGACAACAAGAATTTCGATTAAGAAACTACGTCATAGAGAAATTACCTTTTCTTAATACGTGGCAGAGCAATATCACAGGAATAATCTTTGGTAAGAAGTTCATCTATGACCTCATCCACATGTGACAAGGCAAATTCTGATAAAAAAAAAAGGAGCCAGCATAAGTTAATGAAGTCATCTAAAAAATCATATCTGCAAATGGAGTACAGTTTCAAGGGCACTGATATGTTCCATCAGCTAATTTTCGCCTCAATTTGTGGTCATCATTGTATAAAGGACAACTTACTTCCATCAGCTAATTTTTGCCTCAATTTGCGGTAGTCATTGTATAAAGGTTCCAAGTACCGATAAATGTCAACATCAGTCCCAGTAAGACGCAGATAAAAAGCACCAAGTATACGCACATACCTACACCCAGATAATGAATGTTAATCCAAGCTGAAATTGGAAGCAATTACTGCATGAGGCAGATCACCAAAAATCGTGGATATGCAAAGAAAAGCAACAGAGATAAATGTGGAATTTTATAGGGGACAGTATTGAAATGGCACATGGAAATCATAAAACAATAAATCTACAAGTACTCACCCCCACACTGATGGAAAAATGAAATGTCGTGTGAGGCAAAGCCACTGATATTTTTTGGTGAAAAGTTTATGGCCAAGAAAACAGACAGAAATTGAAGTTCTGTGTTATTCGATTAGTTCCACAAGCCTAGATACAGAACTTTATGTATTATAGGTTTTTATTGTCGTACCTAACGCACATTGATATCTGTATCAGACATGGTTCACTCATCCAATTCTTCATAAATTTCAAATCCACACAAAACAAGCTCCAATAAGAAAAAATTACCTTCATAGTCAGCACATACATTCTCATAATAGAAAAGGCAAGAAAAGCGAAAAGGCAAGAAAAGCGAAAAGGCAAATAAAAACAGAACATACTTGTAATCGTCATTTTTTATGAACTCGACAACGATATCCTTCTCGGGCTGGATCTGGAGCATCTTCATGACCAAGCACATAAAGGGAGTAGGTTTCCGGCTTCCACCGTAAGTGCCGCCAAGATGGTCGAGCTCCATAGCCTTGTCGACGAGCGTCTCGGCGGTTAAACCGAAGCATTGCTCCTTCCAGTAGGTGTTCTGGTAAATCTTGGATCTCAAAATCTTCTCGACAAGGTTCTGAGGATTGGTGCCCCTTATACTTTTAGCTGCAGGATCAGTGCGGTTAGCCATGGATGGAGGAGAAAGGATTAGACGTTAAGACCAAAGTTGCAAGGAGCCCTAACCCAACCCAAATCCCCGAAGGAGAAACTTCGAAGCCGTTTAGTAGGAGAGTACTGCGACTGAGTTATAATGTAGCTTTCAAATTCAAATATGGACTATAACTATCCTGAACAGTGAGCCCAAGCCCAAAAGATAATTTACATTCATTCTGAGCTTTGCCAAATGGCAATATCTCCACTGGCAATTTAGACAGCATCACGTATTCACAGACAAAATCAGGAATCATTACGTCGTTAATGGCTGTCGCTGTATTCCTTTGACATGTCAAAGCTATACTAAAGAAGAATGTGCTAATGATTAGGACAGGGAATTCATGTGAACGACGAAACGTTTAAGGCAAGTCATTTGATGCTTAATTTTCCAGTCACACACTCACAACTCCTTTCCACAAAATGGTGATTTGGGTCAATAGATTAAACATTTTTCCTTTCCTGCGAAAATGTGTTCGTTCTCTTTTTGGTTGTCACCGTCAGCCACACAGACACGGTTGCTTGTGTTTCTTCTTTAAACAGAAAATGAAACTTTGAGCATCACATCCATGAATCAATCGGAGCACCATCTTCAACATATGAAAAGCTCCAACCTTTTGCTTCTAATTTTATTTACAAAATCGCAAGAACTACATGTGTCTGCTATAATTCTAGGCGTAGGGTACAATCTTCTTCCACATATCAGAGAGAAGCAACTTATATATTAAATTTACAACCAAATGTCAAAAAGAAAAAGAAAAAAAAGAAAACATATGATATTTGTCCTCCATCACTGCCCATTTCTCTCCAAATTTCCACTCATCTCCCGCTAATGCGACTGTACTCCCAGTACCATTGCCGTAACTGACAAACAAAAAGTTCAGTTAATATCCATTCCAAAGTTACAGAATATGAACAACAAAGAAAAATCTTGAATTGTTGATATACCTCGCTGGGGTCTCCACACAGTAAGAGTGAGTGGCTGCCCATCTCATTCTCTCCCCACTCTGCTTAGTTGACAAAGAAGCCATAATCATTTTGAAGACACAAAAGAGTGGACTGAATCTTTGATGTCATCTACAAAATTGAAATATGCATTCCTCCAAGCCCTCTTTACAATCAAAGTTCCACAAACAACCCAAAAACCCACCATAAACCCTGGTGCCAGCCCTGTGTAGAACCATATCATATCAATCCAATCATCTTCACCATCCTCCGTCTTCTTATCATTCTTATTCCCATCATTTGGAGTGGAGCAGCTATTTGGCAATGGGAAACCACAGAGTCCAGGGTTACCCTCATAAATTGAAGGATCAACTAATGTTTGGAATTGGTTAGCTGTTGGAACGGGCCCTGACAGCTCATTCCGTGATAAGTTTAAGAAGTTCAAGGCAGTCATAGCAGGCATGCTCAGAGCAATGGGACCTGAAAGTTTGTTGCTTGAAAGGTCAAGAGATTCTAAACGTTTCAGGTCTCCAATCCTTTCTGGTATCTCTCCACTCAGCTCATTCCTCGATAAATTTAAAGTTCCCAAATATGAAAGTTTTGTGATATCATCAGGAACCTGTCCCTGCAAATTATTTCCTGACAGATCAATCACATTCACCAAAGAGTGTATCTTGGTATACTCTAATTCTCTTCCCTTGACATTCAACTGTACTTCCTCTGAGTACATGACACGATTTGTCACTGGATTGTAAGCTCTGAAAGTCTTCAGACTACTCAGATTTCCCAAACATGGTGGGATTGACCCTGACAAATTATTATGCGCAAAGTCCACAATATGGAGATCAGGAAGACTGCAAAGACTTTGAGGAATACTTCCAGTCAGCATTTTGCCTCGCAGAATTAGTATTTCCACTGTCGATAGCCTTTCACCAATCCAACTTGGAATACTTCCAGTGAATTTATTCCTTCCAAGATCGAGAGATGAAACATGTGTGCAGTTAATCAAGGATTGAGACAAGGGTCCTGAAAGATTGTTGTAAGACAACTTCAGAACCTGAAGCTGAGGCAGTGAGCACATGGAGCTTGGAATAACACCAGACAGATTGTTCTGAGAGAAATCTACGGTATCAACCGCTACCAAACCTTCCCAATTGCTACGAATATCCCCAGACAAGTGATTGTTTGAGAAATCAAGAGTGGTTAGTTTCTCAATTTCAGCCAAGGAAGCTGGAATTTCACCAGTAAAAGAGTTAGCAGCAAGTTCCAAGATAGTAGTCTCTTCCATGTTCTCGCCAATGTTAGAAGGTATAGGTCCTGAAAAGTTGTTTCTCAAGCTCAATAGATTGGACATTTGAACAAATTGGAAAGGCACCCTCGAAACGATTGGAACTTAGATCAACTCGCTGCATCCCTTGTGAAAAGCTAAGTAATTCTGGAACCGATCCATGTAATTGGTTGTTCTGAAGTTCCAACCACTTGATCTGTCGAGTAAAATTCCAAAACCAGCCAGGTATTGAATCTGAAATCCCGTCCTGAATTAAGCTTATACGAATTAAATCCTTCTGAGTTTGAAGCCATTCAGGAAATTGAGGACCAACTTGGCAATCGCGAAGCAGAATGAATTGTAGGCTGAAAGGAGGAACCCACTCTTGTCTCACATCAAATTTACAGGAATTGTTTACAGAAGACACAGAAAAAACTCTTGGATTTTTTAGCTTGAGGAAATGGTTCTCTGAAATATTACCAACACATGAATTCCCAAAAAGATCCAAGTAAGTTAAAGCCTCAAGTTGGCCAATGTTCTCAGGGATGCTTCCACTTAGTCTATTGGCAGAGAGGTCCAAATCCTGCAACAGAGTCAAACTCCCAATAGAACTAGGAATGGAACCTGTCAATGCATTCCCAAAAAGTCTGAGCGATTTCAAGCTTGAGAAATCTCCTACTGACTCAGGAATAGCACCAGTGAACTGGTTATATGCCAAGTGGAGAACCTCTAAGCTAAAGTTACTGCATTGGGAGAAACCATCAAGGAGGTCACCTACTGAGCCACTAAATTGATTGTAAGTTAAGTCTAAAGCTTGCAGACCACAGAGATTTCTCCATGGATAACTGGATATGCCACCCTGAAGCTCAGAATTCATAAGGTTAAGGTCCACCAGAGTAGTGAGATTAAACAACCAGTGAGGCAAAGAGGAATTGAAATAATTGTTGTGAAGATGGAGGACTCTCAAGGAACCTAAATTCAGAGATGGAATAGACTGAGGAATGCTACGAAGATCACAGCCTGGTAAACGCAATTCTACAAGAGAAGGAAGCTCACTCAAAGCCTGCACCCATGTTTCAGGTACCAAGCTAAGGTTGAGATTTCCCAGGTTTAGATACTTAAGAGAAGACAGCTGAGACAGCCACTTGGTATCATTAGCCCATAGTTTTTCGGGATAGATATTGATGTAATTATATGGAAAAAGATCGAGAGTTTCCAAATTTAAGAGGTTTCCCAGACTAGAAGGAAGGGTTCCGACAAAGGCAGCATGGGAAAGGTTAAGGTATTTCAACTAGGGATGATCGCGGGGCGGGGCGGGGGCGGGGAGTGCCTCCCCACCTACTGCCCCGCGCAAGGGCGGGGCGGGGATCGAAAATATTTCGGGGAAAAAATTCCCCCCGTCCCCGTCCCCGCAGGGATCCCCATCCCCGCGGGGATCCCCGTCCCCACATAAAAAATATTTTTATTTTTTAAAAAAATTTAATTATAATAAAATTATTATATTTAATAATTAATTATAATTGAAAATATAATATTTAATAATTAAAAATATAAATTCAATTACAAATCAAACTAATATAAATTTTAACAATTGATAAAACTAAAATTAAATATAATTTAAAACCAAATTATATAAATATAATTAAATTTAGTAATTAAATTTCGGGGGCGGGGAAATTTCGGGGCGGGGACCACAATCCCTGTCCCCGCCCCGAATTATAAGTCGGGGAATACTTTTCCCCCATCCCCGTCCCCACGGGGAAATTTTTCGGGGATTTCCCGCCCCATTCGGGGCGGGTCCCCACCGGGGACGGGGATTTCCCGCCCCGTGATCATCCCTAATTTCAACTCCTTAAAGGAAGCAATGAAGTCAGGAATTTGAATTCCTTGAAAGTTGTTCACGCTCAAATCCAAATACTGCAAATATTGCAATTGAACTAAAGAAGGATGAATATGACCACTCAGACTTGAAAAGTTAAAAGAAACAGCCTCAGAATCCGACATAATATACTCAGGATAGGTAAGATTGTAAGGATTTCTGAGGTCAAGCCTGATGATATTACCTGTCTGGGGATCGCAGCTCACACCTCGCCATTTACAGCAATCATCACCAGTCCAAGAAGAAAGACGAGCAGACGGATCTTGAAGACCTTGCTTGAATTGAACAAGTGCTAGCCTCTCTCTCTCTCAAAACACGCTGCTTCAATGGCAAAAACCAACCAAAATAGACTGAAACAGAGTATCAGAACATGAACAGCAATTTTGATTGCCATGGTTGTTGGAATATTTGATGTCTGAAATGGTCAGCACCATTATTTATACTGCCTATTGATTGGGACGTAACTATAATCAAATACTACTCGATGGAGAAGTCAAAAGTAATTATAATCATAGTTCTGGAAGAATTCGATAATGCAAAGAAAGTCAAAACTAAATTAATTCTATATTCGTCATTGGCGTCGCCACCTTGTTAGTGCCATCCTTATCAATCCACAAAGTCTTACACTAAAACATAAAATACTTGTTAATTTCGTATCATATGAATCAGCAACCAACTCATTCATTTATTTATTCAGTCTAAATATAAATTACTGCAAACATCTGCAGATGAAAAGGTCTTGCATTTAGTTTAAATACTTGAAAACATCTGGGGATCTAGGGAATTTCTCACTTCTCCTCTCATTCATGAAACCTCGATGAAACAAATACTATGGTGAAGACAGTGACTATGAAGGGTTCATCTGATTATGTCACCGACGAATGCATTAATTGAACATCAATGAGGAGCGAGGTTACTGACTGAATCATGTTATGCAGGCCCCTTAAATTCAATTTTCATCACAACACACTAAAGCTTTCAATCGTTATCACTTTCCTCCTAGATTTGCTGCCACTTGATGTCTAAAATATCTGCATTCTAACGCCATGGACGTTTGAATCATTGAATTCGCTACAGGAATCTAAAGAATTTTAGAAAAAGCTAAAGCAGCTGCAGTATCCACACGCAATTAGCTGCAATATCCACACACAATTTTCAAGCTAAAACAATTGAACTAGGGCTATTCCGATAAATCAAAAAATGCACTTTCAGAAGCAGAAGATTAACGAGATAAATCATTCTAAGCAAATTCAAATTTCTTTATCATTTGATTGTGTGCGAAAATTGATTGCAGAGCTTCACTCATTATGTTTTGGAGAAAAAAGAAAAACACTACAGATTAAGACTCAAAAACTGCATGTAGCACCCCATACTTCAGGCATTAATGCTTATGCCTTTCTCTAACCCCTCCTCCTCCAGCTCCTTGACTGCTCTTATAAGGCCTTTTGTGATCCCATTGAGATGCAAACCATCCTCCTTCATTTTGTCCAACAGCTTCTCTGCTTTCTCCCAATCTAAGGCCCTTAAGCATAGAGATTGGATTAACTTATTGTACTCATCAACATTAGGCTTGACCCCATATTTTTTCATATCTTCCAACAAATCCATAGCCTTGTCAAATTGTTCGAGTTTGCAAAACCCTCGAATGAGTGTATGGTACATCACAGGAGTCAGCTTAGAGTGCTTCTCTTTTGCTTCTGATAGCATTTTGTATGCCTCCTCCATTTGACCACCACATGCGTAGCCACTCATTATAACAGTATAAGTGAAAAGATCCGGTTTCAATCCCCTACTTTCCATCAATTTTTTCATCTCTAAAGCTTGTTCCATATCTCCACACTTACAATAGCCATTGGTAATGGAATTGAAAACGGCATTTCCAGGAGGTGGTCCTTCATCAATCATCTTAGAAAGTAACATTTTCGCCAGCTCAAAATCC